>JADBJO010003379.1:75000-85000 GCA_016801955.1 Conus betulinus
GACAGCAAAACTGAGGCACTATGTGTTGGCTCCTGAATGTCTCTGTACCCTTGTCCTAGAGAGAGCTCTTGTAGTGGGAGCGACTGGAATTCACAAACTTCTGCTGGGAATCTAGGTATTGTCACTGAAGAAAACCTAACCATGCATGATCTCATCAATTCAATCAGACAATCTACCGACCGCGCGAACCGAGGAAAATTGGCGTCAGTTCGTAGTTTTTCACTCTGGAAGCTGCCACTAGAGCTAGCAAACTTCCCCCTGATTCTTGACTGCTTTGAATTTACTCATTGCTGGTATGCCTTTTCAGGAAATTCTCATCTTCAACGTATCCAAAACAGTGCTGCCTGCTTGATTTTCGGAAAGTCAGAGACTCATACACACACACACACACACACACACACACACACACACACACACACACACACACACACACACACACACACACACACACACACACACACACACACACACACACATCATGTCTCTCCACTACAGATCACACATCACTGACTGCCCATTGGTTCTGGAACTAAACTCAAGATTGCTGTGCTGGCTTTCTGTTGTTTGAGGGTTCATTACCAACCTACATTTCCTATCTCCTTCAGATTCATTAGCTGTCCCATTGTTCATTCACAGCCACTTCATAAAAAAAAACCCCAGTGTGTTCCCCAATCTAATTTTAAGCCGTTTGGCCGATGATCATTTCACTATCAAGCGTCGATTATCTGGAACTCTATGGCATCCTCTCATTGAAACACTCAGACCTTGAACACTTTCAGAACTGCAGACCTACATTTTTGTAAAAAGACATAAGTTAACTCACCAACCTTAAATCAGAATACACTGAACTTCGGTTCGTTGGTTTTGTTCATGTGCTCATACGTGCGAAATTTTTTACGGTTTATTCTACTGTTTGCTTATTTTAATCTATGATATGTGTTAAGTTCGTTTCTTTAGTTTTACATTATGTGGTATTCATAGTGAGCCTGTGAAGTAGCAAATGGATTTCCATATCGATGTGTAAAGTATTACCCAAATGAATTAAAACAGATTTTGTGCTTGATGCGCTTTGAGCCAATATTAAGAGATATTATTTCTATATAAAAGTCATTGTTACATCATCATCATCATCATCATCATCATCATCATCATCATTTTATTCTAATTATTACGCAGTATACCAGTTCCTCCACCTCCTCTCATACTTTCACATTTTTTTTTATTCGAGCCACCTCTCTCATCTCTCTCTGTCCCAGGCTCTTGAAGTTCATCTTATTATATTTTTGTTTCTTTATTTTTAAACGTCTGTCCTCTTCATGTAACACAAATATTTTCGTATACTCGTAAATATCTTGACCTCATTTTGTTATCAAAAGTCTAGAGTAGGAAAGACATTTCGTGCCTCTCTTACTCTGACGTACTTTTACTGATTGACAGTCCAGTCGTGTTGCAGGCACACATCTTATTTGTTTGCATGCTTTGCATGAGCTACCAGTAACAGAGTTAATCTTTACTTGCAAGTTATAAGTATTCCTACGTCAGGATGAGTTTTAATGAAATGGACCGACATTTGAAGCATATCACGAAAAGACCTAGATCTATCTATCTATCTATCTATCTATCTATATCTATCTATCTATCTATCTATCTATCTATCTACACATCATCTATCTATATGATATACACACAGCATATATATATATATATAGCATATACATATATATATATATATATATATATATATATATGTATACATATATATGCATGTATATATATGCATATATACATATATGTCATAAACCTGTACCTCATTATCATTATTATTCGTTTTGTTAACATAACGTCAATCGATATGGTTAGGGCGAAGATAAATTCCATTGAAAAAATTTGTTGACCTGTTTTTAGCGACCTTAGAGACGAAATTAGAATCAACTTTCGTTATGTTGGCTTATAGATCTTTTTATCTGCTATGCATAGCAATAATGTCTAATAGTTTGCTGTTTTCTTTGCACAAAGCATTCAAAACATAATGTTTATATTGCAAGAAACTTTATCTAGTAATTTTGTTCTCTTCTCTCTCTCTTCTAGAATCTCTCTCTCTCTCTCTCTCTCTCTCTCTCTCTCTCTCTCTCTCTCTCTCTCTCTCTCTGCGTTTAACTAAAACGAAAAAAAAAAAAAGACAAAATGTTCATGTTTTCGCCTGTAAAGTTCGGTCTGTTTCCTGAAAAATCAAAGCTGCCTGTTATTTTTTTCCGTTTTCCCCCTAAACGCAAAATACCTTAATCAGTACTATCATACTTTACACGACAATGCCAAGCAAAGTTTGTCTTTTTCCAACCATGCTCACACCAATCTGATAAACCCTTGGGAAACTGCTTTTTCTTGTCTTTCAGAATCTAATGGCGATGGCTGAGTGCACGACAGTAGCATGAAATCCGATTCGCAGTTTACTCACTCAAACTTAAGACTACTATAGATAATGGACAGGACGTGACCAAGTCCTCGATATCCTTGCGCAGCGAAATAAGCGGCCCTGGATCGGAGAAACCGTCTGTCAAGTAAAGCCCCTGCCACTTCCTACTGTAGAAGTGTGTGTGCTGAGTGTTGGGGTGGGTGTGGGTAGGTGTGGGGTGGGTGTGGGGAGGTGTTGGATGAGTGTGGGAACATGTGGGCTGGGGATGGGGCTAGGGAAACATGTTGTAACAGAGTGAACGTGACAGCTCCAGAGCAAAACCGGGAGTGAGGTGGATATCCTGCTGTCTGTGTGCACACGAGCAGCAGGCTTGTGTGTGTGTGTGTGTGTGTGTGTGTGTGTGTGTGTGTGTGTGTGTGTGTGTGTGTGTGTGTGTGTGTGTGTGTGCGTGCGTGCGTGCGTGCGTGTGTGTGTGTGTGTGTGCGTGGGGGTCTGGGTGGTCTAACGAGGAGGACCTGAGGTGAGCAGCTCCATGTGGTCTGTTAGCAGAGGGCGACGAGAGGATGAACGTGCGTGTGGTTTCTCTCTCTCTCTCTCTCTCTCTCTCTCTCTCTCTCTCTCTCTCTCTCTGTGTGTGTGTGTGTGTGTGTGTGTGTGTGTGTGTGTGTGTGTTTGCCGCGCGCGCGCGCGCGTCTTTATAACAATTGTGTGTTTGTTCAAGTGAGTATAAGGGTGTATGTCCATTTCAGTACATCTGAAATCCAGTCGAAGAAACACTGGCTACATATTAGGTCATCAGACTCTCATTGGCGCTCACAGATGTGGAGAAGTGCTTATGCAGTTTGCCAGACATCACGTAGAAACTCCACACTCTTCGGTCGCATGATGACTGATCCTTACTTGAAAAAGCCAGCAGATTAACTTGTTGACTTGTTTTTAAGGTTTTGGTGACGTGATGACAGCTGTTAACGGTGGGGGTAGATGGGAATAATGAGGCGAATAATGGAAAGAGTAGGAGCGAGGGTTTATAGCAGAGGGGAGGGGAATAGAGGTAGCGATCTAATGAAAACGTATTGTAACCATAAAGTAAAATGTCTGGGTGGATAGATCTGGCTTGCAAACGCATCACTCAGCAGAAGGACAGAACAACTGAAGAACTCCGGACACGTAATTTCAGAGGAGTGACAGAGATTATGGACAGCTTCATCCTCTCTAAGTTTCATTATTTGAGTGTTGCATCTTCCATGCCGGCCCAATGGCATTACTCCCTCCCCTACTCTTCACCCCTGCTCCCATTCCAGCTCTTTTATCATCTTGATGATAGCGCTGTCCAGATTCCCCTTCTAACATTAACACACAAACAATGAAGACTGGACCCAGACGTGCTTTCCTTAAGTGGGCGTGTATATGCATGCATAGAGATAAAGACAGGATTTATGGACTGGCCGTAGAATTATGAAAGCAGACCAAAACACAGCAGACAGGGATGACGTAAATGCTGTGTCACGCCTCCACGTCATCAGAGATCATCAGTGTCATGCATCCACGTCATCAGAGATCATCAGTGTCATGCATCCACGTCATCAGAGATCATCAGTGTCGCCAGTGACAGAGGGGAACATGCGCCGGATCACTCGTCATCGATCATGATTGCATGTAGAATGGTCACGTGACCATTCTCTCTCTCCCCCCCCCCCCCCCCCCCCCCCCCATTTCCCCCCCCACCTATCATCTCTGGAATCCTGAAAAGTAAACAGATAATAATGCCACCCGTGAATTGTTATGGTTGTCTACAAACAAAGGCAGAGATAGTTGGAAAAAGTTCCAAGTGGATTCGATCGAGGAGGAAGACATGTTAACATCATAAGGCTTAAATGTCCTATCTGTCTGATAGCTGTGTGGGTAAGATATCCATCTATAAAGGCAATGCCGCAAGACACCCACCCATTGAGAAGTTGCTGGTTTGAATCCTGGCAGTGCTAAGAAAATCATCTGACAGCGACAGGGCATTTAGAGGTCATGAACTGGATGCCACCCGAACCGCTTTGAGTGTTGGGAGGTCGGGGTCAGAACACTAGTCTGACTGGGTTTCGTATCTGAAGATCTTCTTCTGTTAAGCTCTCCTTTGAGTTTCTTCCGACTGTGAGTGCTATTAGCAGTATTTGTATTTTCAATGACATAGCAGTATCAATATTTTAAACACATATCAGTATTACCAGCAGTGATTCCATTAACAGCTGTCTTTGGATATTGAAAAAGTCATCAGGCCCAGAAGCCATCAGTAATGAGAAAAGATAAGATAAGAAACAAAACAAACCCTTAACTATCTACAAAAAGAGAACCTGCGTCAGATGCGACTATTATCAAATAAACACGAATCCACTGATAATCAGAATATGTATAAAACTAAGAAAAACATATGTACTGTATACAAATAATAAAACATGACAAACGTCATATATAATCACGGCTTCTCTGAAATGTACTGCCCCTAAGATTTCTGCCAATAAGGGTAGAATCAAAAGCTGAAGGAAGGGAAAAATATTGGTAATACACATCCAGTTCTATTGTCCACCCCCTTCCCTCCTACTCTCACACACACACACACACACACACACACACACACACACACACACACACACACACACACACACACACACACACACACACACACAAACGCGCGCGCGCGCGCGCGCGCGCCCTGCACTTCAGCACACCCGATCTTCTCCTCAGTTATATAAACGTGTTCAGTTCCCCTCCTCCCCCAACCCCCCCCCCAATACACGCACGCACACAAACGCATAGAGTATGACATACCAATTGATTCACTGTCTCTCAATCATTCGTGCACGCACTGCACTTGTTACAAGGAGAAAGAGGCATAAACGTGTTTAAGAAAGACGTGATCTTGAAACAAAAGTTTTCTGTGTTCTAGATGTAATCCTCTTTGTCCAGAACACGACGGCAGGAGTTCTTGTCATTTCGCCGAGACATGGCTGTCATTACTTCCAGTTTGTCTTGACTATCGCAATATTTGTTTTCCATGCAGTTTTTGGATACATACTTACCCTGCTCCCATAAATTTTGCTGCATACTTTCACCACAGCATTCAAAACTCGCTCGTTTTGGACACCGAGACTTTCATACCAGCATAGAAATGACACTGAGAACGAGGATTTAATGCAACAACGGTAATGAATGTGTAAAATCTTTGCATTTACACCTGCATTTCGCAGCCTCTGCACACAAAAGTTTTTGATTGATATTTTTTTTACGTAAGATTTAGACATTCCTGTCAAAAACCATTTTTTCTGTCTAAAACCATACCTAGATATATGTATTCGTCCTCCATCTAGCGTTTCGTACGAGTGGGCGGTCTCTATGGAAATCAGCTATCATTTCTTATGTTTTTAAAACATTAAGATCGACATGACTTGCTTTGCACCATGACAGAACTTATCTATTTCATCAAAATAAACAGATTCACAGTAGGAGAGAAATTCAATGGCAAAGTCATCTGAGTTTTTGATGATGGGAGGAAATTTTTGCCTTCTGTGCCTGTTGAGTCATTTGAAAATAAAGAGAAAAGGGGACAGCATTGCACCGTGAGGTGCACCAGTGGAAGTAGAGCGTTGATAGGAGACTGCATGCTTATGGGATACAGACAGACAGACAGTGTTCTGTTGAGTAGAAGATTGACGGTCCACAACATGAACTTATATCAACATCTAACTCAAGCAGTTTCTTATCTTCCTCGATCTGATTTTCTCCTTTGATTGAAAAGCTGACATAGCAAACCCGCTGCTGCCTCTTCAAGTAGAAAGTAACAAACACAGCTGCACTTGAAATAAACACAAAAAGTCGAGAAAAAAAACCAAACAAAAAAGGAAGGAATGTTTTATTTTGTATTTGAAATATATGGCCTCGACTTTCGCTCCAGTTCAATATATGAAAACCCTGTCCTTTAAAAAAATCTCTTTCTTATTTTCTCTTCCACCTACTTCCTCTCTCTCTCTCTCTCTCTCTCTCTCTCTCTCTCTCTCTCTATCAGGCAATATTTCATTATCAACATCTTTTTGTTCTCTCTGTCTCTCTCTCTTGAGTGTGTGTGTGTTCCCGTCCTTGCATGCGTCCATGCGTGCATGTGCGTGAGCGCGCGCGTGTGTAATGCTGAATCATTAGAGCCGTAAACATCCTTATTTACTTAATAGACGAGTACGTCTTGACATGGCGTTAGTTTGGACTGATTGTGAGCAAAACATTCGGAGTATGGTGACTTTGAAGAATCTGTTAAAAGATCATAGCAGCATTCATTTGATTTGCCTTCATTTCTGATCGTTTTGAAAAAAAAATTAACATACGCTCTGCGGGTATTGTTTTTGGAGCATTTATAGAATACAATGCTTTATATAACTAAGAAAATACTGTTCCACTTTGTTCCCTCTCTCTCTCTCTCTCTCTCTCTCTCCCCCCCCCGCTCTCTCTCCTCTCTCTCTCTCTCTCTGACTCCTCTCTCTCTCTCTCTCTCTCTCGTTGAGATGAAACAAAAGTAAATATGATGGTTCGTCTTTTTTTTGTAGTTGCAGATGTAACTCGTTTTGAAAAAAAAATTAACATACGCTCTGCGGGTATTGTTTTTGGAGCATTTATAGAATACAATGCTTTATATAACTAAGAAAATACTGTTCCACTTTGTTCCCTCTCTCTCTCTCTCTCTCTCTCTCTCTCCCTCTCTCTCTCTCTCCCCCTCTCTTCCTCCCTCTCTCCCTCCGTCTCCTCCCTCTCTCCTCCCCCTCCTCTCTCTCTCTCTCCTCTCTCCGCGCTCTCTCTCTCTCCTCTCTCTCTCTCGTTGAGATGAAACAAAAGTAAATATGATGGTTTCGTCTTTTTTTTGTAGTTGCAGATGTAACTTTGAACATATTTTCTTGTAAACCGGGTCGAGATTAGGTAAAAAAAAAATCCACACTGTATTACAATGTTATCGAAAGCATATTACATGCAAACCAGTCACCATCCTGTTTCGAACAACAGCACAACAACCAAAACAAGATCTGCATTTACATCGTACCCTTCATTCACCAGTCTATCCATTTTTCATGCACATACTGGTAGCTGAGCGGACAACAATTGCTTTGAAATCCGATTTGCAGCTCACTCACTCAACCTGACAGTCTGCTATGAATAATAAATAGAGTTTCTTGACATGTAGCCCTGAGTTTTCCCTGTAAGGCGATGGTAGTGGCAGTGGGCGGATGAAGACTTGCTGTCAAGTGAAGTCTTTTCCGCCTCCATCCGTGGAAGTGGATGTCGAGGTTGATGTTCTGGTTTTTGTAACGGTGTGAACGTGACAGCCCTGGCTAGTGGAAAACTAGGAGCCAGGTGGATATCCTGTTCTCTCTCTCTCTCTTTCTCTTTGTCTCTGTCTCTCTCTCTCTCTCTCTCTCTCTCTCTTCTTTCTTTCACACACACACACACACACACACACACCCATACACACATACAGAAGAGAGAGAGAGAGAGAGAGAGAGAGAGAGAGAGAGAGAGAGAGAGAATACCTCTCTGTCTGTCTGTCTGTCTCTCTCACCCTCTCTCTCTCTGAGAGGGAGTGTGTGTGTGTGTGCGTGTGTGTGTGTGTGTGTGTGTGTGTGTGTGTGTGTGTGTGTTGTGTGTGTGTGTGTGAGAGAGAGAGAGAGAGAGAGAGAGAGAGAGAGAGAGAGAGAGGAGAGAATAAAGATCATTAGTGTCCAGCTTCTCCTGTAGCAATCGGATGCGTTGCAGCACCAACTGAAACCAGTTGGCATTAATCGTAAAATCTAAAAATCAATGTTGAACTGGTCTACAAAGTATCTGAAGAGTTACAAGCATCTGATTTTGTACATGATAGACATTTTTTCATTTGAATAAAACGAAGAAATGTGAACATGTAAGTATCAGTCAACTGCACGCTTGCACAAGGTCAACAAATGACAGATCCTTGGGATTTTTTATCCGGCTTATCATTTTCCTTCTACAGAGTACGGACATTATGATGAAGGTTCTGTTTGTGTTCCTGTTCCTGAGCGTTGTATGCTTTCTGCACGAGGCAAATGTCCAAATCCAAGTGAGTTATTTGGACAAGATCGTCAGGGAGTAGCCATCATTTTGTTTTCTTCCTGTCCAGCTAGCGTCACGGCACAGAGAGTGCCGCATCAACAGGGCCTGTCAGTATCAGTTCATGAGGAGACTATTAAATAGAGCAGATGTTAATCGGCTGATGAATCATTCCCATGGCGCTCATTGGTATCTGTTGTGGATTAACATCAGCGAGGCAACAGCTACTAAGCTCCTGATTGACGACACCTCTGGTTAGACACAAAGATCTACACCATGTTCCAACAACCATGCTACTTATGACCTCATCCATGTCAGAGACGTTTAACACGAATTCGCAACAGGACGTGTGAAAGAAAGAAACGCAAGCCACAGGCAGGAGGACAGGCCACTCACTGTAACGCAAGCTAGACATACTGGCTCATTAAAAAAAAATTGTCTAATCTGTTAGGTATCCACGCTTCCCCACCGCACTCACAACAAACTGTAAGGCGCTCTTTGCTTTTCTCTTTATTTTTCATTTTCCTAATTCCCTTAATGGTCGTTTTTTTTCTGTTGCAATACCATGAGTGGACTAATCATTTTGTATGGTGTTAAACCAGGATGGCAGGATAATCTCTTTGCTTTTTATCAGGGAATCAATAAATTCATGACCTTTGTGTGTATAATCATTTACAGGATGACTGGCGATTCCTGGTCATCCTTCTGAGTAATAATGGGCAGGCTGACGAGGAAGAAGACGATATAAGCCAAAGGCGTTTGCGCGTGTCCGCTTGTCCGTTTCTAGCCTCAAAATTCTCCAACCACTACCGTTAATTAATGCTGTCATCTAACCGACCTCTAAGGATTAATGATGTCGCCAATCCCCCGCCCACACCCTCTCTGTCTGTCTGTCTGTCTGTCTGTCTGTCTGTCTCTTTCTCTCTCTCTCTCTCTCTCTCTCTCTCTCTCTCTCTCTCTCTCTCGCGCGCGCGCGCGCGCGCGCGCGTTTGAAATTGCTTCCAAGTACACACAATCACTACGAGCATGTAGTCTCCTTTCGTTCAACTTGAGTACACACTTGCGATGACCCGTGGAGATTTTGATGCTGGCCAGAGGTGGGAGAACATGAGGAAGAAGCTGTGGAGTCAGAAGGTTCCCATGTGGCGGACTGCTGACTATGTCACGTCAACACTCTCGAGTGGTAGCTCTCGAAGAGAAAAGAGAGAGAGAGAGGCACAGATCCACCACAGTGAGTACCTTGCTTAGTGTTTCATGAGAACTGTCTCAAAGACGTGGAACAATTTGTTTGCGTTCTGGGGAATTTATACGTCCGCAATGTATGCAGCCTGTCATCAAGAACTGGCAACCAGAGCATGTTTTCTCAATTTCTTGTGCTACTAATGACCGTCTGATAACTTGGAAAACGTGGTAATCGTCTGGAAGTCTATACTTGCGCGCGCGCGCAGAGAGAGAGAGAGAGAGAGAGAGGAGAGAGAGAGAGAGAGAGAGAGAGAG
>JADBJO010003379.1:105000-122500 GCA_016801955.1 Conus betulinus
TAGAACGCTGTCTGTCCATTTCCCTTGTGTAGTCTCCTATCAACGCTCTACCTCCTCTGGTGGTGCAACTCAGGGTGCAATGCCGTTTCCTGCTCTTTTTATAGTCAATGACTGTACAGGCACGGTACAAAAAAAAAACTCTTATCATCAAATACTCAGACGATTTTTGCCATTAAAAATCTCTCCCACTGTGATTCTATTATTTTGATGAAATAGGTAAGTTCTGTTCATGGTGTAAAGCAAATCAAATTGATCTTAATGTTTTAAATGTTCTGAGAGAGGATATTTAAGGTTTATGAGGTTTATCTGTCCCCTTCTTCGATCGAATCCACTTGGAACTTTTTTCAACTGCCTTTGCCATTAGCTTTAGGGTCATATGACAGTTTTACAGGTGACAGCATAATCTGTTCACTTTGAAGCATTCCAGAGATGATAGGTGGAGGAGGGGGAACGGTCAATGATCACGTGACCATTCTACATGCAATCCATGATCGTTGACGAGTAATCAGCGCCTGGTCTCCTCCGTCACTGACGGCACTGATGATATCTGATGACTTAGAGGCGTGGCACAGCATTAACTCCATCCCTGTCTGTTGTGTTCTAGTCTGCTTTCGACATTCTACGGCCCAGTCCATAAATCCTGTGTTTTATCCCTATGCATGCACACGCACGCACACACTTTCAGAAATCATTTCTGAGTCTAGCCTTTAGTGTTTGTGTGTTAATGTCAGAAACGGAATCTGGACAGCACTATCATCTAGATGATAAAAGAGCTGGAATGGGAGCAGGGAATGAGGAGAGGGGAGAGATGCCACTGAACCAGCATGGAAGATGGACCAGACAAATAATGAAGCTTAGAGAGGAAGACGTTTTCCACAATGTCTGTCACTCCTCGGAAATTGCGTGTCCGGGTTTCTTAGTGGTTCTGCCCTTCCGCTGAGTGATGAGTGTTCAAGCCAGATCCATCCAGGCAGACGTTTGCATTACAGTTAAAATATATTTTCATTAGTTCGCTGTCACTATCTCCCTCCCTCTCCTCTCCCCTCTCCTTTCTGCTATTCCCCTTATTGTTCCCGTCTACCCCTCAGCTGGCTCAGCACTTCACATCACTTAACATGAAAACAAGACAACAGGTTAATCTGTTGGCTTGTCAAGTAAGGGTCAGCCATCATGCGACCGAACTGTGCAGAGATTGCACGTGGTATCTGACGACCTGCACCACGAGCTCATCTCGTCCTTCTTGGGCACCAAAGAGAGTCTGATGACCTAATATTTCTAGGCATTAGCTCAGCATTATTTTTGTCTTTTTTTTTTTTTTTTTTTCCTCGTGTCTTTGTTTCAGGTTTACTTTGACAGTTTCCCTGATAAATCCATATTTTTTATCATGCCCTGATTTATCAAATACAATCAAAACTAATGACAATAAGTGATTAATCAATGATCTCAAGATTATTACGTGCAGCTGTACTGAATAATGACGGGTGATTACCCGATGGTTTTCTCTATCTTCGTGGGCACTGATAACAGTGTAAAATCTCACAAATGGAATACATCATTAGCAATTTTGCTGCAGTCCGTTCCCTCTGTCTCTGTCTGTCTGTCTGTCTGTCTGTCTCTCTCTCTCTCTGGTGCGCATGCCAGATACATACCCCCCCCCCCACACACACACACACACACACACACTCTCTCTCTCACAAACTTATGCTATGCACACACAACACACACACACACACACACACACACACACACACACACACACACACACACACACACGTTCTTGTGTACCCAGAGACAGTAGGATATCCACCTCACTCCTGGTTTTGGGGGGCTGTCACGTTCACTCTGTAACAACGTGCTCCCCCAGCTCCAGCCCAAGCCTACACCTCCCCACCCCCACCCCACAACTACCCCCAAAACTCAACATCTTCTTCTACATTAGGAAGTGGCAGGAGCTTTACTTGACAGGAAGTTTCTCCAATCCAGGACCGCTTATTTTGCTGCGCGAGGATTCCGAGGACTTGGTCTCGTCCTATCCATTATTCATGGTAGTTTGAAGTTTGAGTGAGTGAACTGTGAATCGGATTTCATGCTACTGTCGTGCACTCAGCCATCGCCATTAGATTCTTGAAGACAAGAAAAAAAAAGTTTCACGCGAGCTTATCAGATTGGTGTGCGCATGGTTGGAAAAAGACAGACTTTGCTTGGCATCGCTGTGTGAAATATGATGGTATCTGCACACAGGGGATTTGGGTTTCAAGAAAAACAGAAAAACAATATGGGGCTTTGTTTTTTTTTAGTAGACAGAATTTCAGTTTCTATTGCAAAATTCACTTTCCAAAGTTTTACAGGCAAAACAAATAACATTGTGCCCAGTTTTCTTTCATTTTAGTGAACGAAGAGAGAGAGAGAGAGAGAGAGAGAGAGAGAGAGAGAGAGAGAGAGAGAGAGAGAGAGAGAGAGAGAGAGAGACAGAGAGAGAGAGGAGGGGGAGGATAGGGCTTGGGAGATTTTTTGGATAAAGGCCATTGACCTTTT
This sequence comes from Conus betulinus, assembly GCA_016801955.1. Lineage (NCBI taxonomy): Eukaryota > Metazoa > Mollusca > Gastropoda > Neogastropoda > Conidae > Conus > Conus betulinus. The sequence continues at coordinate 107,536 of JADBJO010003379.1, forward strand.
GAGTGAGTGAGGTGAACAAAAAAAAATGAAGCACAGCAAATATATAAGCAAAACGGGAGAGAGAGAGAGAGAGAGAGAGAGAGAGAGAGAGAGAGAGAGAGAGAGAGAGAGAGAGAGAATTGTAAGATAAAGTAAAGTTTTTGGCAATACAAAGATTGAATTTTGGATGCTTTGTGCGAACAAAACAACAAACTATTTGACAATATTACTATGCATAGCATATATAAGAGAGATTGGCCTAAATAAGGAAGATTGATTTTAATTCTTTGTAGTGGATAAATTCGTCTCTAAGATCGTTAAAATAGGTCCACAATTTTTTAATGGAAATGTATTTTCGCATGAATCCTATCGATTGACACCATATTGACAAATCGAATATGAACGGTAATGAGGAAGAGGTTTATGATAAAGGAGAAGAAAATGGTGGAAGAATGCACTCACCAGGGTTTGAGTATGGTGATCAGGGGAACAGGAAAGAATCCAAGCAAGCTTTTATGCAAGGTTTATGATAAATCTGAAAATCCAAGTCTTGTCGTAAAATGCTACAAATGTCTGACCATTTCGATAAAATACATCCTGATCTTGGAACGCTTACACCTTGCCTGTCAAGATTAAATCTATAACTGGACGCTCGAATCTAAGCATTACAGACTTGCCATTCGTAATCTATTGACATGTGCAAAGCATACATACATAACAAAATGTGTGCCTACAACACGAGTGAACTGTAAGCTAGTAAAAGGTGGTCACAATAAAAGAAACACAGCGTTTCTCTCCTTTTTCAGACTTGACAGGAAAATGATGTCAAGATCTTTACAACTATCCCAAAATAGTTGATGTCATATGAAGAGGACAGACGTTGAGAACAAAGAATCAAAAAAATGTAGAAGGATGAACATCGAGAGACTGGGACTGGGAGAGAGAGAGATAAAGAGGGCTTGATGAGTGTTTGGAATGACAGAAGGTGAAGTATGAGAGGAGGAGGAGGAGGAACTGCTATAGAGCGTAATAATAAAATATAATATGATAATAGTAACACCAATGAGAATAATGATAATGATAACAATAATGACAAACATGATAAGAATGACGATGATAATGATAATAACAAATATAATGATAATGATGATCATGTTGATGATAACAATACTTTTTATATAGAGCAATCTCCCATAATACAGGCTTAAAGCGCATTAACCGCAATGTGCGATTTAATTTATTTGATAATACTTTATACATCGACACAAAAATTCATTTGTGACTTCACATGCTCATTATAAATACTACATAATGTAAAACATAAGAAATGAACAGTACACTTAGAGCACATCATAGATTAAAACACGTCTACTGAAAATCCGTCACATACAAAACAAACAGTATAAAATTTCACACATGTAAGCAAATAAATAAAACTAACGAACAGTCTCGTGAATTTTGCTAGTTAGTGAGTTAACTTACAACTTTCACTAAAAGGTAGATCTTCAGTCTACAATGTGTTTAGGGTTTGATTGTTACTTTGAAGGGATGCGAAATAGTTCCAACAGAGTTTTAATGCAGAATGAAGAAGACCAAGCTGATGAAGATCAACACCACAGGCAGCAGCCCAGTCACTGTCGGATGCGAGCCCATCAGGGAAGTAGATTCCTTTGTCTACTTGGGAAGCGTAGTTGACAAGCAGGGGGGCACCGACCGAGACATCATGGCCAGGATGGGCAAGGCGCGAGCAGCATTCGTCATGCTAAAGAACATCTGGGAGAGAGCAGAAGGAGAGATCAGAAGGAGAGATCAGAAGGACAACAAAATTGCGTATCTTCAATTCAAACGTGAAGTCGGTTCAGCTCTACGGCTGCGAAACTTGGAGAATGACCAAGGCAATACAGCAAAAATTCAGACCTTCATCTACACCTTCTGAGGCGCATCTTCAAAATCAGATGGCCAGAAAAAAGTCGACAATGAAGATCTATGGAAGCAAGCAGGACAGGAACCAGTGGCCAAGCAGATTCTGCGGAGGAAGTGGGGCTGGATTGGACACACTCTCAGGAAGCCAGCACCCAGCACCACACGCCAAGCTCTAACATGGAACCCGCAGGGGAAAAGGAAGAGAGGCCGACCTTCGCAGCAGCTGGAGGCGAGACACTGAGGCAGAGATAAAGAGGCAGGAGACCAACTGGACAGGCATTCAGCGACCAGCCCAGAACCGAGTGCGATGGCGGAGTGTTGTCGATGGCCTATGCTCACCCTTGAGCTAGGGGCCTAAGTAAGTAAGTGAAGGGGAAAGGAAAGATAGGTAGTTACGGTCCATCAAAACAAAAGAAAGCCAGCGCAACAATCTTGCATTGAATCTGAGATGCAGTAGGTAGCCAGTGAAGTTTAATCAGTTGTGAAGTGGTATGATTTTTTTCTGACTATCTGAAAATAAAGCGGGCAGCATTCTTTTGAATACGTTGAAAACTAGGAATGTCTTGAAAAGACTTACCAGCAAGGGGTAAGTTACACGAGTCAAGAATCAGAGGGAAGCTGTGAGTTGAAAGACAGCTTCCAGAGTGAAAAACTGCGAACTGATGGCAATTTCCACGGTTCACAGTTGGCAGATCGTCTCATTCGATTGATGAGATCATGCGTACATAGGTTTTCATCAGTCACAATACCTAGGTTCCACGCAGAAGTGTGTGAATTTCAGTCGCCCCCACCATTAAAGCACTCTCTAGGACAAGGGTACAGAGACTTTCAGGAGCCAGCAGTCATTCAGACGGAGATTTTTTTGGTTCGCAGCATCCGGTCTTTGATAGAGGAAATACAAAGAAAAAATACTGCGACACATTCAGGAGTAAATCTGCTGATAAGAGAGGGAGTAGAGAGGGTAGAGGAAGGCAGCTGGAGAGAGGTTTGGCGGGCAGGAAGAAGGATGGAAGGTGGTGGGAGAGGGACTGGAATGGTAAACAGTCTGACGTCAGCACGTTTCCTGAGACCAGCTGTATCGCGGTCCCAAGATGAATGATTTAACAAAAAAAAAGGTAGAGAGGGGAGCTGGGTGAGAGAGTGATCGTCGGGCCAGGAGGATTGGACTAGGATGAGGGTGGAAGGAAGGGGAGGTGGTGTTAAACAGAATGGCCTCCGAAGTTTTCGATCCCTGGTCTTGAGGCCAGCTGCTATTGTGGTCTCAGGCGGCTGATTAATAAAAGAGCTCGGGATGGAAAGCTTAGAGGATGGTGGTGTGGGCATTTAGGTGAGGAAGGGAGGAGGAAGGGACAATCAGAGGTGGGAGTAGATGAGGAGGAAAGAAAAAAAAAAAGAAATTAAGTGGCAGGATGGGCGAAGAAGTGAGGGGGACTGGGAGGGCTGCTCTTTAAGAGGTCAGAAAATGGTGGTCCCCCCAAAAAAAAAGGCTTATTGGTCTTCTTCAGTATGTGCGAACAAATACAATCAAATACTTCATTATCTTCCTTGATGAAGACCAACAGGTCGCAACGAGTCGTGTCTGCACTGTAATTTGTTCTTCCTATTCTTGTTTCGGTCTTGTAACTCACTTTTTATTCCCTATTTTCACATCCCCAGCCAGTGGTTACACTTCTTCCAAACTTGATTTAATTTTTTTTTTTTTTTTTTAGAAAAAGGGCGGGAGACAGGGAAGGGAAGCCGAGGAGTTACGGAGGTAGGGAGGTAGAGCGCTTGGGGACAATAGAGCAGACGGTGAGAGAAAAGTGTCCTGACGGGAAGGAGGGTGGAAGGTGGAGACGGTCAAGGGAAGATAGAGCGAATGGGGAAAAGACGGTGGAGCGGGAGGCTTGCTCAGCTTCGTCGACCAGACGTGCCCTTCATGTTCTTTAAATCGGTCGTTCATGGACTTACATCTCTCTGTCGTGTAGGAATTGTAGGAGAAGGTGCGGGTGAAGATGTACACAACGTTGGTGGATTGGCAAGGTGAAGCTGGTTCATACTGTGAACTGATGCACAGAATGCCCATTGAATTTGGTTGCTGGGTCAATGAAACTACAGGTTTTGCACATGGAATTGGTCAAAGTATATTTCCAGGCCGAAATAGAACAGGTAGATGTATGTAGGATAGATTTGCACGTCCCTGACCAACTATTCTGAAGAACTCCTGTGGTCGATGTAGCTGAGCAAGACCAACATGGTAAGCAAGGATATCAATGACTGTGTGAACTCTACCATTTGCACACCCATGGCAAAATGGCTGCAGAATGGTACCGTATCTGCAGCAAAACCTGTAAAAGATTCAGGAAATCTAACACGTTCAGTCGACTTGTAACCGCTAGCTGACCTCAGTATCGAGGACTGAAAGTGGGGAACCTCATGATGATTACCATGATAGTCCCACTGTCCTCCGCCTCTCCCTACTTCCGTGTTTTCCGCCCTCCTTCCCCGACCCCATCTCTCCCCACTCCTGTCCCACCAACACACCCCTCCCTCCTATTCCTTCCACCTCCTTTTACTAACTCTCCCGCCCACCTTTCTCCCCTCACTCTGTGTTTGTTATCATATTCTCACTCTCTCTGCTGCAGTCATTACCACCACCCACCCCCACCTCCTGTTCTCTCCTTCCTTCCTTCCTTCCTCGCCTTCCATCTCTGTCACACTCTATGTTTATCTGTCTCCTTTCTTCTCTTCCTCGCCTTCCATCTTTTTTCCGTCTTGGTTTTTTGCTTTTCCTTTTGTTTGCTTTTTTTTGTGGTTTGCTTTTTTTTTTTGTTTTTTTTTTTTAAAGTTTATCCCTCCTGTTCACATGACATCAAGATAGTTTCAGACAGTCATAAAGTGTCTTGACGTCAGCTATTGCCAGGAGAAGTTCCTACACGACGAAACGTGCTTCTTTGCTTTCATGAAGGTTCATTTTTCTTCTACACAATACTTTGTTTTGACAGAGAGAGAGAGAGAGAGAGAGAGAGAGAGAGAGAGAGAGAGAGAGAGAGAGAGAGAGAGGAGAGAGAGAGAGAGAGAGGTCAACTTAGAGAGAGAGAGAGAGAGAGAGAGAGAGAGAAAACTGCGACTGAGAGAGAGTTCTTCAGGTCAATTTATCATTAAATGGTAAACAAATCGACAAAAAAACGCGACTGTTTCTTCTGCAGATTCTTGCTTTCTGCAGCATAGCGTCTGCCTTGTGTTCTGTAACTCAGTCATCGTTATTCATTACTTTTTTTCCCTCGAAGCTCGCCCCAATGAAGGTGTTTAAACTCATTTCTAAGAAAATGGTGTCATCCACATATTTATTTCTCCGATGCACTTATATAACTCTCTCTCTCTCTCTCTCTCTCTCTCTCTCTCTCTCTCTCTCTCTCTCTCTCTCTCTCTCTCTCTCTCTCTCTCTCTCTCTCTCTCTCTGTAAGTGTGTACGTGCACGTGTGGTATATATTCGAATCTGTGCATGTGTGAATGTGGGTGGATGGGGTGAATAAATGTGTGTGTGTGTGTGTGTGTGTGTGTGTGTGTGTGTGTGTGTGTGTGTGTGTGCGTGTGTGTGTGTGTGTGTGTGTGTGAGAGAGAGAGAGAGAGAGAGAGAGAGAGAGAGAGAGAGAGAGAGTGTGTGTGTGTGTGTGTGTGTGTGTGTGTGTGTGTGTGTGTGTGTGTGCGCGCGCACATAAGGTAGGGTTGTATGCGTGTGTTTTGCGCCCTACACATTGTATGTGTTTGTTCATATAAGTGAGTGCAAATCACACGGTTGCCTACACACAACTGACGCATACCATGGTTCACCACGTTCTAGACGTGGTAACAACCTCACGTCGGGAAAGTAACGTAAGGCCAGTTCAGACGCAGAGGACAGCAGAGCAGGAACTGGAACCCTCTCCAGACTAATGTCTTGAGGGACTCCTTCATCTGTGAAGTCTCTGATGATGTGTGTGAACCATATATATTGATCTAGACAAAACTGACAGCTTAACCTTTACCTCTTCTCCTCCCCTTCCCCTCCCCGTCCTCTTCCTTATTCCTTATACTTTCCATGCCTCCATACCCCTGTCTTGAGTTCATACTTCCACTTTCCTTCCATTTCCTCCTCCTGTCAAGCGTACTTTCTCGCTTGAATAAAGAAATCTGAATTTCTCGCTTGAATAAAGAAATCTCTTAACTCTCTCTCCTCTCTCTCTCTCTCTCTCTCTCTCTCTCTCTCTCTCCTCTGTGTGTGTGTGTGTGTGTGTGTGTGTGTGTGTGTGTGTGTGTGTGTGTGTGTGTGTGTGTGTTTTCCCCATTTATGTGTGTGCAGATAAATGTATGAGCATTCCTACACATGTGTGTGTTCTTGTGGGAGAAGTGTGTGGGGGTAAGTATGTCTGTGCGTATGCGTGTGTACGAATAGACGTGTACGTGTATTTGTGCGTTTGCATGTATATCTGTGTATATATTTGCCTCTGTGTGTGTGTGTGTGTGTGTGTGTGTGTGTGTGTGTGTGTGTGTGTGTGTGTGTGTGTGTGTGTGTGTGTATGTTGTGTGTGTGTGTGCGTGTGTGTGTGTTTTGTGTGCGTGCGCGCGCGCGCATGCATGTGTGTGTGTGTGTGTGTTGTGTGTGTGTGTGTGTGTGTGTATGTGTGTGTGTGTGTGTGTGTGTGTGTATGTGTGTGTGTGTGTGTGTGCAATTATTATCGAGCAAAGTATTAGACTGTGCTTGTTTTTCTCCCCTCCCCCATTGCTTGTTTGTTCAACATTTTGTTTCTCCAACCAGCGCAAGATTGAATCACTTACAGGTTCCAAACAGAGGTTGTTTCTGTACAGTTCTTAGTTGCTGTTAGCACTGATGTGGCAGACAGTGCCGAGATTATTTAACAGTAGAGCTGACCACTCTAACTGTTGTTGACACATTTTGAATTCCCTCGTATTCTTAAATCGATCCTCAAGTTTATGTTAAAAAGATCTGTCTCTATGTAAGTGTAATACCTGATTTCAGTTTTTATGCAACTTATCTCTCTACAATACTTTTTTGTTTATTTTGCTTCTCTATCTCTCACTGGTTGCTTTGCGTATCGCTGAATTTTAATTTTGAATCATTGGTGGCGATAATACCACAGAATTGTAAGTGGTATGTCTCCATTTAGCTTTATAAGAGGGGCTAAGGAAAACACTGTTCGATCAGTTGTTGTTTCCAAATCTATGGATAAATTGACACCTGTAGACAGGTAATACAAATGGTTCCGATTCTAATGGAGGATTTAATGTACATAATTAGCATCCTACTATTCGTATTGTTTGTTTTACTACCACCACCACCACTCCATCCTCTACATGTATGTACGTCAGAAAATCGTAGCCTGCACGTGTTTATTGCTAAACTGTTATTTATTCAACGCATGAAGGGATAATATAATCAGTAAAATTTACCATTCGTGAGAGTACATGTCGCTCTGCACATTCTGAAATGCTGACAGATCAAGAAGATGCAATGCAATGCAATGTTCCACTCCACTCTGTCTTTCTCCCTGCTGCTCACCCCATAAGTTCTAAACGCCCTGTTCACCAACAACAAATAGAATCTTCTTAAAAGAAAAAGATGAAAGTAAAACAAAAACGCCACAAAGAGACTATCCCTTTGAGACAAAAAAAAAGAACAAACTTCACGGTCGAGACGTTTGCGAACTCACTTCAACAATACCCCGTCACCCCTCCAGTTCATTCCTTTTCGACCTAATCCCCCAATCCCACTGAAAACTTTTTTCATCTTTTAAAAGACTGTAGCCAAACTTAATTAGCCTTATGTGCATATCTCTCACGTTTAACATGAGTATTTTTGATACTGAAATTTCGTTTGGCATCGAACCTTCAAAAGTAAAACTTTTTTTTTTTCCCGTTCGAAGTGATCTGGCCCTGCAAAGAAACGAGAGAGGGAGAGTAATGATTTTTTTCTCGCAGTAGTAAGTAATAAATGGTGAACGAATAAGCAAAGAACGACTTTCATTACACACTTTTTTACGGCTGTTCTTAGTTGGGCAAAGATCTTGCACGGCAGTCTGATTTCTCCTGTTTTCTGTGCTTCAAATGGTGTCGTCAGGCCCAAAAAAACTAAGTGTGGTTGACCCCATCATCAGAGTAGTCTCTCACAGTATTTTGGAAGTTTCATACACACACACACACACACACACACACACACACCACACACACACACGCTGTGGTTGGTTGTTTGTACTTTCGACTTCAGTTGAGAGAGATTGCCCAGCAATAAAAGGAACACAGAGAACACGTGAACCCAAGTTGGTTGGTGGGGAGCGGGAGGTGAAGGAGGTGTGTGGGGATGGTGGGATGGGACCACCTGGCTGGGGAACGGGGGGGCACGGGATCGGGAGATTGGAAAGCCCTGATAAAGGAGGGAACGAAGGCGAAAGAGAAGGTACACGAGAAAACGGGGAGGTGTGTGTGTGTGTGTGTGTGTGTGTGTGTGGAGGGGTGGTGGTGGTGGTGGTTAAGCTGTCACTTTGTCTGGATCAATACATGGGTCACACGTCACCAAAGCTTGCTCTTCACGGATGAAGGAGTCCCTCATGGCATTAGTCTTGGAATGATTCCAGCTTCTGCTCTCCTGTCTCCCTCGTCTGAACTGGTCTCACTTTATCTTCCCCACGAGAGGGGGCTTCGACGTTGATCTGTCTGAACTGTGGGTATGTGTCACGTGCCTTTGTAGTGTCCTGTTTTGCTAGCTCTCTCATATAAAAAATTATTCCATGGTGTATATTGCTCTCTCTCCTCACCACCCCCTCCCCCACTTTCCTCTCTCTCTCCCTCTCTCTCTCTCTCTCTCTCTCTCCTTCTCTGTCTTTCACACACACACACACACACACACACACACACCACACACACATACACCACACACACACACACACGTCCACGTGTCCATGTATGTAAGAAAGAAGAATAAGAAGAAGAAAGAAGAAGAAGAGAAGAAGAAGATCATAACGGAGGATTTTATAGAAGAACAAGAAAAAGACGTGGGGAGAAGAAAGAAGAAAGATGGAAGAGAGACGAGAAGAGAGAGAGGGATTTGGAAGGCCAAGAGATAGAGAGAGAGAGAGAGGAGAGAGAGAGAGAGAGAGAGATCGAGAGGAGCCCCTCCGAGAGAGGAGAGTAATGTTTTTTTTTTTCTCGTAGTAGTAGTAACAAATTGGTCTGAGCCAATAAATGGTGAACGAATAAGCATTACACAAGCTTTTACGGCTGTTCTTTGTTGGGCAAAGATCTTGCACGGCAGTCTGATCTGATTTCTCCTGTTTTCTGTGTTTCAAATGGTGTGTCGTCAGGCCGCAAACTAAGTGTGTTTGACCCCATCATCAGAGTAGTCTCTCACAGTATTTTGGAAGTTCACACACACTGCTCTCCTGTCTCCCCTCGTCTGAACTAGTCTCACTTTATCTTCCCCACGAGAAGGGCTTCGACGTTTGATCTGTCTGAAGTGTGGGTATGTGTCAGTGCCTTTGTAATGTCTGTGTTACTAGCTCTCTCATATAAAAATTATTCATGGTATATTGCTCTCTCTCACCTCTCTCTCTCTCTCTCTCTCTCTCTCTCTCACACACACACACACACACACACACACACACACACACACACACACACACACACACACACACACACAACACACACACACATGCACACGTCACGTGTGCATGCATGTAAGGAGGAGGAGAGGAAGAAGAAGAAGAAGAAGAAAAGAAGAAGAAGAAGAAGACGAAGAAGAAGCAGAAGATCATAACGGAGGATTTTATAAGAACAAGAAAAAGAGAGGAAGAAGAAAGATGGAAGAGAGAGAGAGGAGAGAGAGAGAGAGAGAGAGAGAGAGAGAGAGAGAGAGAGAGAGAGAGAGAGATGAGTTAATTTTTTTTCTCGTAGTAGTAAGTAACAAATTGGTCTGAGCCAATAAATGGTGAACGAATAAGCATTACACAAGCTTTTACAGCTGTTCTTAGTGGGACAAAGATCTTGCACGGCAGTCTGATTTCTCCTGTTTTCTGTGTTTCAAATGGTGTCGTCAGGCCAAACTAAGTGTGTTTGACCCCATCATCAGAGTAGTCTCTCACAGTATTTTGGAAGTTCACACACACACACACACACACACACACACACACACACACACACACACACACACCACACACACACACACACACACACACACACACACACACACACACACACACACACACACACACACACACACACACACACACACACACCACACACACACACACACACACACCACACACACACACACACACACACACACACACACACACACACACACACACACACATACAAACACACACTCACACACACACACACACACACACACACACACACACACACACACACACACACACACACACACCGTGGTTGGTTGTTTGTGCTTTCGATTCACTAGAGAGATTGTCCAGCAACGAAAGGAACACAGAGAACACGTGAACCCAAGTTGGTGGGGGACGGGTGGTGAAGGAGGAGTGTGGGGGTGGTGGGATGGGGACCACGTGGGGCACGGGGTCGGGAGGTTGGAAAGCCCTGATAAAGGAGGGAACGAAGGCGAAAGAGAAGGTACACGAGAAACGGGGAGGGGGGGGGGGGGGGGGGGGGGTTAAGCTGTCACTTTGTCTGGATCAATACATGGGTCACACGTCACCAAAGCTTGCTCTTCACGGATGAAGGAGTCCCTCATGGCATTAGTCTGGAACGGTTCAGGCTTCTGTTCTCCTGTCTCCCTCGTCTGAACTGTTTCACTTTATCTTCCCCATGGGAGGGGCTTCGACGTCGATCTGTCTGAACCGTGGGTATGTGTCAGTGCCTTTGTAGTGTCTGTGTTACTACTCGCTCTCTCATATAAAAATTATTCAAGGTGTATATTGCGCTCTCTCTCTCTCTCACCCCTCCCCACTCTCTCTCTTTCTCTCTCTCTCTCTCTCACAAACTCACTCACACACACACACACACACACACACACACACACACACACACACACACGTCACGTGTGTATGTATGTAAAGAAGAAGAAGAAGAAGAAGAAGAAGAAGAAGAGGATGTTATAAGACAACAAAAAAGAAGAGGATGTTATAAGAACAGAAAAGAGAGAGAAGAAGAGATGAGAGAGAGAGAGAGAGAGAGAGAGAGAGAGAGAGAGAGAGAGAGAGAGAGAGAGAGGGACGGCTCGGAGGATGACGATGATGAAGAAGGAAATCAGACGCTGGCTTGATTTTCTATTCTTCAAAGTAAACTTAGAATAAACGACCTGAGCTCAAGATAGTCTACAGAAAACATGTACGTATTCGATTTTCTTTCTCACTAGTTTACTTTCTTTTCTTTCTTGCTTTCCAGTTTCCTTTCTTTTTTTTTTTACCGTTTACTCCATGAGGCAGCGGTTGATTGCTGATGTAACTTCCCACGCATGAGAGGAGATGATGATATTAAGGAAGACAATGGAAAATAAATCGCTTCAGCAAACCTTCTGTTTTCTGGTTTGCGGAGTTGTTTCAATGTATACCTGCCAGGCGGGTTTTGCCATCTTCCGACTGTACATTATCGTTTTAGTGCGTATGTTTTTCATCTTGAGCGTCAATTTGTACGTGTCTTGTCACCTCTGTCTGTCTGTTTGTCTCTGTTTGCCGATCTGTCTGTCTCTCTCTTCTCCTCTGTGTGCGGTTATGCACGCATGTGTGTGTGTGTGTGTGTGTGTGTGTGTGTGTGTGTGTGTGTGTGTGTGTGTGTTTGCGCGCGCGCGCGCGCACGCGCACGTGTGCGAGCCCGTGTGTGCGTGAACGTGTATTAGCAAGATAAACAGTACTTGGCCTACCTCAATGAAACACAGAAGTATTACCATGCGCTGTGGTGGAATGTTTAACATCACACACTTGTGGTTGGGAGATCGTGGTCTCACCTGCTCTCCGAGGCATCTGCTTGAGGTAGTTTGGCCCCAGCCAGCTCCTATCCAGAGTTGAATGTGCTATAATCTCTCCTGGGAAGAGTAACACTACACACTTTAAGTTTCATTCACTTTATGGCAGCGTCTCCGACGGTATTTAACAAGTGTGTACCGACTAATACTGCATGTGTCTGTATCTCTCGGGACTAATTCATGCCCGGATATAAAACAAGAAGGAACCGTATATAAAAAGCCTTGCTATGTAGTCTCTGACTGGAACAGATAACATCAGTGTTAAAACAAATCCTCCTAGACCATCATCCAAAAAACAACAACAACAAACAACAACCAAAAACAAACAAAACAACAACAACACCAAAAAAAAAAAAAAAAAAACCCCGGATATCTGTGTTCCTTCAAACTTTGTTTCCGTGGTGACTTCAATTTCGATTTTCTCTGACGCCCATGTGAGACTCTGCCAAAACTGGTCAGTATCTGCAGATTTCTTGAGACAGCCATTGGACGGACACAGTGGTGCCACCTTAAAGGGGGCATGCTCACTCCCTATAGCGTACAGTTCGATTTGCGGTTCACTCACTCAAACTTACAGCCTGCCATGAATCATGTGTAGGGTGTCGGGACATGGAATGGTCCTGGGTGTCCCTGTGAGATGAGTTTAGTGTCCCTGGACGGAAGATGTATCGCTGTGACGTGAAATCTTTGCCACCTCCTGCTGTCGAGGGGCATGTCAAATCTGGTGTGAATGTGATAGTCCCACTGGCAAACTAGGAGCGATGTGGGACAACTGCATTTTCCTGCTTCTCTCTCTCTCTCTCTCTCTCTCTCTCTCTCTCTCTCTCTCTCTCTCTCTCTCCTTCCCCCTTGTGCGAGGGTAAATTACCGGACCAATGCCACGTTTTCCAAATTATCAGTAACACCAGAAATGGAGAGAAAACACGCTGATGAGAAGTTGCATACGTCGCATTATTTCCCATAAAACAAACGAATTGTCCCGCCCCCTTTGAGGAAGTTCTCATGAAACTGTGGATCTGTACTCTCTTTCTTCTTTTCCAGAGCTACCACTTGAGCATTGTTGACGTGACCGTGGCAGCAGTCCGCCACATGGTCAACTTCCGACTTCACAGTTTCTTTTCTTCATGTTCTCCCACCTCTGGCCCGCATTCACTTCTCCAAGGGTCAGCGCATGTGGTTACTCAAGTTGAACGAAAGGGAACAACATGCTCGTAGTGATTGTGCGTGTTTTGAAGCACTTGCAAACGAGAGAGAGGCACACACACATACACTTGTATATATACGTATAACTGACCTAGTACTAGATACAGGTTTTGAGATCCTTTACGTTTGATAATCACTCAGATGTTCGCACTCCTGCTACGATGAAATATAATCACAATTGATGTTATAGACTGTGCATCACTTGGTGATCACTCGTCTGTCAAGGCAGAAATCTTTGAGCATCAACCCAATGATGTCACTCACACTTTTGATATATGATCTAAACAAATGGTCATCCTTGAAAATAAGGAGTCGCTGAAAATATGTTTGTTCACATTTTTTTTGTTGCGCTTTTTTCACTCCAATTGCGTCTTTCTCTTTATGTACACACACACACACACACACACACATATATATATATATATATATATATATATATATAAAATATACTAAAAACTAACAAAGCTTGCTTTTATGTCATAGTTTGCAGATATAGTGGGAAGATAAACATTCATATCTTCAGTTGTACATAATTCTGCCTAACTATCAATATGTGATTGAGTGAGTGAATGGGGAATAATGAATGTTTCTCTTAATGAGCCTTCCATAAGTTTACAGTCTCCGAAGAGGAACAATCTCCAAAAAAGAGAAATTTCACTAACATTGCTTAAGTGCTGGTCAGATACTTGTATTTCAAAACATGTTTGTTTTTCCTCAACGATCTCAAAAAATCCTAACTTCGTTCCTCTGTCTTTTAAGTTTTAAGCAGAATGCTATCCCAGAAAAAGGCTGGTGTGCCATAGCATAGTATACTTGCTGAATTAAAAAAAAGGCAACCAAAGGTGCCATCTAAGAGGCAAAAGAAAATTATGAAACAGCAAATAAAGCGACATTTTCTTGTGAAAAGTAGAATATATATATATATATATATATATATATATATATATATATATATATATATATTGATTTAAAAACAAAGCTTGCTCTTATGTCTCAGATTGTAAAAATAGGGGGGTGATAAGCCTTCATATCTGCAGTGGTAGATGATTCTGCCTAACTGACAGTATGTGCTTGAGTGGGTGAATGGGGAATAATAAATGCTTCTCAAAATGAACCTTCAGCAAGCTTATAGTCTCCAAAGCAGGTGACCATCTCCAATGGGGAGAAAGCTCACTAACATATAACTCCTGGTCAGATACCGGTATTTCGAAACCTGATTGTTTCTCCTCAGTGACCGCGGAAAGTGGTAATTTGACTCCTCTGCCTTTTCGGTTTTAAGAAGAATGCTATACCAGAAAAAGGCTGGTGTGCAATACCATAGTTTGTTTGTTGAGTTTGAAAAAAACTAACCAAAGGTGCCACCTAAGAAGCAATAGAAAATTTTGCTTCTTAGGTGGCACCTTTGGTTAGTTTTTTTTGAAAACTCAACAAACATACTATGGTATTGCACACCAGCCTTTTTCTGGTATAGCATTCTTCTTAAAACGAAAAGGCAGAGGAGAGTCAAATTACCACTTTCCGCGGTCACTGAGGAGAAACAATCAGGTTTCGAAATACCGGTATCTGACCAGGAGTTATATGTTAGTGAGCTTTCTCCCCATTGAGATGGTCTCCTGCTTTGGAGACTATAAGCTTGCTGAAGGTTTCATTTTGAGAAGCATTTATTATTCCCCATTCACCCACTCAGCACATACTGTCAGTTAGGCAGAATCATCTACCACTGCAGATATGAAGGCTTATCACCCCCCCTATTTTTACAATCTGAGACATAAGAGCAAGCTTTTGTTTTATAATTCAATATTTCTTGCAGTCATTGCAACACCTAGCTGCTCAGAGGCACACGGTCGCTGATTCGGCTTTGATTGCAAGAGAGGATATGACAGGAAGGGA
>JADBJO010003379.1:130000-132500 GCA_016801955.1 Conus betulinus
GAGAGAGAGAGAGAGAGATCAGGATGAGATGTATTAGAAGAGAGGACGAACGGAGATGAAGAGAGAGAGAAGAGGAGGATATGAGAGAGGGGGGGGGGGGGGGGAGGAGAGAGAGGAGACGAGAGAGAGAGAGAGCGCGAAAGGTAAGAAAAGACAAAGAGGAGGGGTGAGAGGAGAGGAGGATGAGAAAGAGAGGAGAGAGAGAGAGAGGATGGGTAGAGAGAGAGACAAGAGAGAGAGGGAGCGAGAGCGAGGAGAGAGGGAGAGCGCGGAGGAGGCGAGGAGAGAGAGGGAGAGAGAGAGAGGAGAGAGCTGAGGTGAAGAGGAGAGTTGGAGGGAGAGACAGAGAAGAGAGAGGGAGAGAGGAGGGGAGAGAGAGAGAGAGAGAGAGAGATTGGGAGAGAGAGCTGATTGAGGAGAGGGGAGAGAGAGAGAGAGGAGAGAGAGACAGGAGAGAGGGACGAGGAGAGAGCAGGAGAGAGAGCGCGACAGAGAGAGAGAGAGAGAGGAGGAGAGAAGCACGAGGAGAGAGAGAGAGGGAGGAGAGCCAGATGAGAGATGAGGAGAGAGAGAGAGGGGAGAGAGAGAGACAGAGATGAGAGAGAGAGAGAGGAGAGAGAGGGGAGATGGAGGAGACGAGAGAGAGGAGAGAGGGCGAGAGAATGATGGAAGAGAGAGAGAGCAGAGTGAGAGAAGGAGATTGGACGAGAGGAGAGGAGAGAGAGAGAGAGAGAGAGAGCGCTGAATGAGGAGAGAGTTGAGCGAGCGCGATGGACGAGGAGAGGGAGACGAGGAGAGAATGATGGTACAGGAGGAGAGAGAGGAGAGAGGAGAGAGAGAAGAGGAGAGAGAGGAGAGAGAGAGGAGAGAGGATAGATAGAGAGACTGAACGATGAGAGAGACTAGGAGAGCGTAATGATGAGCGAGAGAGAGGAGAGAGAGATGCGAGAGAGAGAGAGCGAGTGAGAGGGGAGAGATGATGAGACAGGAGAAGAGAGAAGGAGAGAGAGGGTGAGAGACAGAGAGGGAACGAAGCCCAACGCAGAGTAGGGAGTAACGACCAGACGAGAGAGAGGAGAGAGAGACGAGGAGATTGAGAGAGATGTCAGCGAGAGAGAGAGAGAGAGAGAGAGAGGCAGAGATGACAGGAAGGGGCGAGAGGACACGAGAGAGAGAGAGAGAGAGGAGAGACCAGAGAGAGGAGCAGCGAGAGGAGGGGGGAGCGGAGAGAGGCGAGAGACCCACGAGGGAGAGAGACGAGCGAGAGGAGAGGAGAGAGAGAGAGAGAGAGGAGAGAAGAGGAGAGAGGAGAGGGAGAGAGAGAGGAAGAGAGAGACGAGGAGAGGAGTGGAGGGGAGGGATGAGATGAGAGAGGGAGGACAGAGAGGAGAGAGGAGAGAGAGAGAGGGACAGACGAGAGAGAGAGAGAGGAGTACAGAGGAACAACAGCAAGGAGAGCGACCGGAAAGTGGAGGGAGGGGGAGAGGAGAGAGAGAGAAGAGAGAGAGAGGGGGGAGAGCAGGAGAGAGAGAGAGGAGAGGTTAGGGAGCCAACAGGGAGCAGATGAGCGAGATGACTCGAAATGTAAAAGAGGAGAGGAGAGAGGAGGAAGGAGAGGAGAGTACTGAGAGAGAGGATGAGAGGAAGAGGAGGAGGGGGACAGAGAGGAGGAGAGAGACCGAATGAGGAGAAGGAGAAAGACGAGACGAGGAGAGGGGAGAGAGAGGACGAGAGAGAGATGAGAGTAGAGAGAGAGATAGAGAGCGAGAGAGAATGTGGAAGAGGGGGAGACGAGAGAGACGGGAGAGAGAGAGGACGAGAGAGAGGACGAGAAGAGAGAGAGAGACAGTATTAGAAGGAGGACAGAGGGGAGAGAGAGAGACACGTGGGAGGAGTGAGAGGAGACGGAGAGAGAGAGACCGAGAGAGAGAGAAGATGGCAGAGAGGAGATGTTCATTCTGCTAGAGGAAAGACCAAGAGATAGATGGAGAGATAGAGTGAGGAGCAGAGAGAGAGAGGGGAGAGGGAGAGGAGAGAAGAGAAGAGAGAGAGAGGGAGGAGAGAGATTGATATGTGGTGGAGAAAGACAGAGAGACGGGAGAGGCGACGAGAGAGCAAGAGAGACGGAGAGAGAGGGAGAGAGAGATGGCAGAGAGAAGAGAAGATGAGAGAGAGAGGGAGAGGAGAGAGAGAGAGAGGAGAGACGAGAACAGGGGGAGATGAGCAGAACAACAGCAAGGTTTGAGATGGGGGAGAGAGAGGAGAGAGAGAGAGAGAGAGAGGTGAGAGGAGGAGAGGACGAGAGAGGAGGGAGCTTAGAGAGATGGAGAGAGAGGGAGGGGGACAGTTGGATGAGAGAGGAGGAGACAGAGATGAGTGAGGAAGCAAAAAGAGAGATGAGAGAAAGCGAGAGAGAGCGAGACAGAGAAAGAGAGAGAGCGGGAAGAGAGGGAGAGTAGGGAGAGACAGAGGGGAGGATGAGAGACGAGATTGGAGAGGA
>JADBJO010003379.1:145000-157500 GCA_016801955.1 Conus betulinus
ATCTCTCCCATTCCCCCACTCTCAGTTACCCCCCCCCCCCCCCCTCCCCTCACCCTTCTTCGCGTTTCCCCTCTCTGTCTCATGTGGAGGTTTCAAGAGTAGTTTGTAGCCAAACACAAATACACAACTGCATAAACTCTAAGCATTCTGGAAAAGCACACCTGATCACATTGTTTGAAATATTTGTCGCTTAGATGCAGCTTATTCTGCATGAACTGATTCTCTGCTTGACGCAAGGCCAAGGGTGCTTAGAAAGAACACACAGAACTGCGATTGATTCAGGTGTGACAATCTTAAATCTTCTAACAATCTAATGCGTGAGGACATTGGCAGATATTCTGGCAAGAGGTAGCGTACAAGAACAATACAGGCAACTGTAGTCACCGAAAAAAAAAATGTTTCTTTATTCACAATAATACTACACAGACATCTTAATCCTTCAATTTCTGGACATATTCGTTTTTGGTGTAGTCTGGAAGGAACGGAATATTGTTTTGGTAACTTAGTGTGGTTATTGAGGGAATTCAAACTGAAGATAATTACTTGTAGCTGCCAGAGTTAGCACGATTCATTTCAGCTGTATGAATTCTAGAAGCCTTTATTCTCAGTTCAAGCATTCGTTGACGCTCTGTCTTTCTCTGTGTGTCATCAAAAAGATACACATTTGAAGAACACCTGCCCTATTTTGCATAGGAATGTCTCCTCTGAACTCTCATTCTTTACACTAAAAAGTAATTGACGACTGAAATAAAATATGCGTATTGTTGTTTTACAAGAACCACGTAAACGGAGTTTTAATCATTTCTTGAGTTTGTTTTGTTTTATGTCCAGAGTGTGTTGCCATTACGCAATGGACAGTAAAAACAAAATTCGCCAAGATTCAGGCTTTAGCACACGAATGACAGATCTGGATTAGCATAGTGAACAGTTTCTTCAGTGCGCCATCGCAACAACTCTTCATGCAGCGAAGAGAAAGGACATGGAAGTCAGAAGTGAATTTAGTCTAATAGGAAATACTAGTCTAATAATCTAAATGAAATACTACTGAAGACCGCCAACATTCAAAATTTGTCTATGGTCACCATCATTTGTTTCATGGCTTTCTAAATTTTGTCTAAAGCGTTTTAAAATGCAACTGCAAGCCATGTCCGAGAAATGCAATTATTCAAAACAAGTTGTCAGTTTCCGGTCACTCAGTTTTGTTGGGGTTAGAAACCTGACATTTATATGATGTCGACTCTCTCTCCTCTCTCTCTCTCTCTCTCTCTCTCTCTCTCTCTCTCTCTCTCTCTCTCTCTCTCTCTCTAAGGGTAAACAACAAGACGAATTAGAAAGAAAATGAAGAAAAATCAGAGTATTTTAGTGACAAAACCATGAACAATCGTTCTGTTTCTCGAGCCCAAGGACTAACCGTGGATTGGTCGATCACAACAGGAAACGCGAAAACCTTCCTGTTTCACTTTCTCAAAGGACACGAGTGATGACTGATCTAGTTGCCAAAGCAACCAAGAACAACTGCTCAAGGGACGCAATTAAAGTTTCCCAAGCGTATTCCTCTACCCCTCTAACACTCCTCCTCCGCCTCCCCCCTCCCCCTTACCTCACCTTCTCAACTCCGTCTTGTGGTGAGTTTTTGATCTGGTTTGCTGGGCCTCTGACGGTCAATCTTCTGAGGTTTGAGACTTACCTCAGAGCGGCTGGCCCATACCTAGATTAAAACATGCTACCCGCAACTTTTAACGACAGTAAGTAGTGTGTATGTATGCTTACACAGGTTTACAACTATATACCTTCGCATGTTTTTCAGTGTGCATATGTGTGTGTATTTTGTGTGCTATATGTATGTTTGTATGTAAGTATTGGTGTGTGCGTGTGTGTGTTGTGTGTGTGTGTGTGTGTTGTGTGTGTGTGTGTGTGTGTGTGTGTGTGTGTGTGGGTGTGTGTGTGTGTGTGTGTGTGTGTGTGTGTGTACTTGTGAGAGCAAAAGAGACACACACATAAAAGCGAGAATCACACTAAACACACACCACACACACACACACACACACACACACACAACAGAGAGAGAGAGAGAGAGAGGAGAGAGAGAGAGAAGGAGGAGGGGAGAGAGAGAGAAGAGAGAGATAGGGAGGAGGAGAATATACAGGCTGAAACAAACAAGAGGACGGTTGTTGATTTAAAACAGAGGTATGAAGGAAAACTAGGGAGAAAGAATGAAAGAGCAAAAAAAAAAAAAAGTAAGTAAAAAAAACAAAGAAGAAAAAAAGCAGGAAAAAGGAGAGGCAGGAAGAAGAAAAGTTTAGATAGGGGGAAAGAAAGGTTTAATAGGAGACAATAAAAAGTCAATAAAAAGAAATCGTTTCATTCATTAGTCCTGAGCACAAATCGAAGACCCGTTGTATCCCAACAGAACAAAAATACAGAGATTTTCCCAAGGGAGCATATTGAGGGTGGATGAGCATGAACATTCTGAGGGGGATTCACCTGCCAGTCACAGAATGCCTTTTTCTGCTGCATGTTTTTTAAAACATAACAAACAAGAAAAAAAAAAAAACAATGCTGGACAAAAAAAGGGTTTATGTTTGTCTCTAGTCCTTAAAAACGTAACAAAGTTTATCTGTATTGATGATGAAGTGGATTTAAATTGAAAAGAAGCTGATGATGAAAAACTGAAGTGTGTAAATTTCGTTGTTGGTTTTCACCTCTTGAATATATATCTGAGGCTTTACGTAATTTCCTAATTTCAGTGAACTCCCTTGTGATTTGTAGAAGAAGCGAATCGGCATTGACCTTTTGTTAACCAGCTCTAAGGAAAGGGAGGATATCTGATCAAGGGATAATATAACCCAAAACAAAACGCCCGTGTGTTTTTCTTCTGTATGTGGCGTGGTTTTCGATTGATGTCAGTCTGCCATGCCTCCTGTGGTCAATTTTCCAAGGGTTGATTATTTCAGAGCAGGATTCAAGTAGCTTAAAGTAAAAACACATACTCGCCCCCTATGTCTCTGAATGACAGTTGAGTCTATACACCAAATGCACGCGCATGTTTTTTTGTTTGTGAAATATTGCTTTCCTCGAATGAAATACTTTTGTCTGCGCGTCTCCTTCAGGAGAATTTTTTTTTCTTTCGACGTATCCAGTACATTTGTTGTTAACTTTCGTTTAGCTATGTTTGAATAAAGGATTCTGCCGTTAGAAAAAATACTCTTGCGCTTCAGAGTAGAGTAGAGTAGAGAGAGAGAGAGAGAGAGACGAGAGAGAGAGAGAGAGAGAGAGAGAGAGAGAGAGAGAGGAGACGTGAGAGAGACGGAGAGAGGAGAGAGAGAGAGAGGGAGAGAGAGAGAGAGAGAGAGAGGAGAGGAAGAGGAGGAGGAGGGAGGAAATGAAGAGGAGTAGAAAGAATCAAAGCCTGAGCAGTAAAGGAAAAAGGACGATAGATACAAAAAACAAATCCACAAAAAAAGAAAGAAAGAAAGAAAAAAAGACAAGAAAAGAAAAGAAAAAGAGGAAGAAGAATAAAAGGCGGAAGGACTCAAGAATCTCAGCCAAACAACGACAAAACAAAAAAAAAACGAACCTTTCCATTGATCGCTTTCAAGCAGTAGCTGAGGATCAAGCGAACACAGGAAACGGAAACACGTTCTACTTGTATGACGAGGAGGACGCAGATGGTAGCTGATCCAGCATCCAACGGCAAGGGAGGTCAGCCGATCAAGGGACACAATGCAAATTTCCCCAGAGTAAGCGTTCTTTTGTTTCTCATGTCTCTTATCTATTGCAGCGTCGATAGATATCGATGTGTCCTGTCTGCAGAGTCAGCCTCATGTGGTCAATGATCCTGCCAAGCTAATTCTTATCGTAGAGCAAATCAATGCACCATTCCTCCTCCTTTTTTGCACAAGCAAAACACAACACACACACACACACACACACACACACACACACACACACACACACACACACACACACACACACGCACGCACGCACGCACGCACGCACGCACACACGCAACGCACGCACGCACGCACACACACACGAAGGGCACGCACGCACGCACGCACGCACACACTCACACACACACACACACACACACACACACACACACACACACACACACACACACACACACACACACAAGAAGGGGCGAGAAAGGCGCCAGCAAGAAAGAAAGATAAGGAGGGGACCGAGGTATGGAGAATGGCGAGGTTGGGTAGGATTGGTTGGGAGATGTGGAAAGGGGGTCCGGGTGACAGATGGTTGGATCTTGGAGCATGATCTGTGCGGGATCGAATGCAGACAATGATGAAGTCCCCATCCTTCTGATCACCTCCCAGACTGCCGGAAGCTGCTTCCCGATGGATAGACTAGTGGAGAGAGAGAGAGAGAGAGAGAGAGAGAGGAGAGAGAGAGAGAGAGAGAGAGAGAGAGCGAGAGACGCTTCAGACGCTTCAGAATCGTTTTTTATTGACAATGACAAAATGCAGTCTTCATGTCAGGGGGCTATCATTAATGCAGCGTCAAGAATTTATGAGAGAGAGAGAGAGAGAGAGAGAGAGAGAGAGAGGAGGGAGTTGTGTGAGTGTGTGTGTGTGTGTGGTAGAGTGTGAGAGAAGGAGAGAGAGGGGGGGAGAGAGAGAGAGTATAGATATCTATATATATATATAATATATCTGTGTGTGTGGTGAGTGAGTGTGTGTGTGTGTGTGTGTGTGTGTGTGTGGTGTGGTGTGTTGTGTGTGTGGTGAAGAGAGAGAGAGAGAGAGAGAGATAGGAGAGAGATGGAGAGAGAGTGTGTGTGTGTGTGTGTCGTGCGTGTGTGTGCGTGTGTGCGTGTGTGTGGTGTGTGTGGGGCGCGCACGCGCGTCGCGTGTGGTGAACTTATTTGCTTGTCTCCTCCATTGACGCAGCTTCAAGGTGTAAACCCAGCTAATGATTTCCTTGGAACAACATATGAGTTAGCAAGGAAAAGCGACGCCCCCCCCCCCCCCCCCCCCCTCCCCCGCCCCCTCCAACTTGGCCAGAGACTACACACCAGGGCTGTGTTTCTTGTGAATGAAATTAAGGGCAATGACATTGGAGTGAATTACGGATAAAGCCAGTGAAGGCGACGAATAGAAAAATACCAAGGGATAGACAACGAAGATGTTACTTCATAATTGGGATCTTTTCATTCATTTGTTTGTCTCCGTCGTTTTGTTGCTCAAATATCTTCGTGCACACGAAAATTCGACGTTTTGCTAAAAGATAGACGCAATATTATTGTCTAGTACTTGTCGTTCGCTGCCACACTTGCAGCCCCCTTGGTAACGTAAACTCGGCTGTCGACTGTAGCTTTCCCAGGCTGTCGTTTCTCTCTCTCTCTCTCTCTCTCTCTCTCTCTCTCTCTCTCTCTCTCTCTCTCTCTCTCTCTCTCTCTCACACACACACACACACACACACACACACACGCACACACACACACACACACACATACACACACATACACACGCATACACACACTACAACACACACACACACCACACACACACACACACACACCACACACACACATACATATATATATAATATATATATATATATATATATATATATATATATATATATAAACACAAACACACACACCACACACACACACACACACACACACACACACACACACACACACACACACATAAAAAAACCGCACGTGCGAATGCGTACGTGCTCGTGCATGCATGCCTGCAAATTCATATGCTCGGTCATGCACACTCATGCCAAAGAAGGCCCAAAGAAGAAGATAAAAGAGAAGAAGCAGAAGGGGAGGAGTCAGAAACGAGAAGAGGAGAATGAATATCCAAAGAACAGTCAGGAAAAACCTTTCCCATTCATTGATTAAAGCTCTAATTACAGCCAGGCGAATTCAAACATAAAAGAGGCATTCCCCGACATTCTTTTCGCCTTCCTTCACTGTTTGTGAGAGAGAGAGAGAGAGAGTGAGAGAGAGAGAGAGAGAGAGAGAGAGAGAGAGAGAGAGAGAGAGAGAGAGTATGTCCCAGGTTTTAGTGGAAATTAGCTGAGGTGGTGGGGGTGGTGGTGGAGTGGAGGACAGTGAAATACATAGTCCATTGTTATGCAAACGAAATCAAAACCAAACTCATCGACCTCTGTAAGTGTGTGTGTGTGCGCGTGCATGTGCGTGTGCGTGCGTGCGTGCGTGTGTGTGTGTGTGTGTGTGTGTGTGTGTGTGTGTGTGTGTGTGTTGTGTGTGTGTGTGTGTGTGTGTGTGTGTGTTGTTCATTCATGACCTTGTACATACCAGCAGTGCTTCAAATTTCTCGGAGCTCTACCAGACGATATCATTCTGTATGTACAGATGTTTATACATGCGCACACAGTATTTGAATTAATTAATTTCTGTTCTTGTTTTTTTTTTTTTTTAAAGTCTCAGCACGTCCGTTCGTTCATCTGTCCATCTCTTGGATTGACAATTTTTTTTTACCATCGCTCGTTATCAACTGTAATGAATATTTCGTTTAATTATATACATTTTGCCATTGCCAGTCTTTCATCTCTGTCTACATCCAGGTCAAGGTGATAAAACAAAAAATATGGAAGTGCACGACAACCTCAGTCGTGAAGCAAAACAAACAACCAACAAAGCAAACGATATTACTGGGACACAATCATTAGAGACACAATGTCGCACTCTGCAGTGACTATCTGGCCTTTCTGTGATGAGCAGCCAAGTTGTCTCCCAATGACTGATTTCCTGCATACAAGATTGGAATCAATATGGAAAAGAACCCCCGTACTTTCGCCACAGAGCGCAGACCAGGGGCTGTGTTCCTTGGGAATCGAATTCAGGGAAATGAACGTGGAGGGAATACTGGAACAATCGGGTTAAGACGACGACAGGACATATGCAGAGAGAAGGAAGGTGGAAAGAGAGTCAAAGACAGAAGTGTTTGACTTGGACAGGAAAGCCTTTTTTTTGCTTATTTATTTATCTGCATTGTTTTTCGTCGCTCATTTGCTTTCATATTGAAGCAAATCAGACAATATGATATTTGAAATGCTACTGCAAACATTATGATTACTTAGATATTTCCATTTTTTTACACGTCTGATCTTCCAGCGGTCAGAACTCTTAGGTTTGGGTGTACATGATGCTCGAGTGAATATGGGGAAATGTTTGGGGTGGGGGGGTGGGGGGGGGGGGGGGGGGGGGGGGGGGGGGGGGACGTGTGGAGCAGAAATTTCCCACCTTCTAAGCCAGGCTATTTGCGGACTTGCTGATGGTCCAACATGCACGCTTGCGGAAGATTGTATACGCACGTTTAAGATGCTGTGACACACGTCATCGCTGGATGAGTTGTGGGAACACTCAAGTACCCAGAATGTCGCAACTTCAAGAACACAGGTGCACTTCTCAAGTAACCCCGAATTCGTACTTTGCAGGTGCACTCCTGCGTTGCCAATTGTCCAGCGAAATGCTGTGATGAATACGCAGACCGCAGCCAACATAGGGTGGTCATGTTGTGACCTGTCGCCTCTACAATCCATTGCTTACGTGAATCTATCTCACACACACACACACACACACACACACACACACACACACACACACACACACACACACACACACACACACACACACATATACATATATATATATATATATATATATATATATATATATATATATATATATATATATATATATATATATATATATATACATTGTAGCCTGCACTTGTCTTCCCCCCACTACTTAATTGTTCAGCATTATATTGTTTGGTCAATCAGTGGGAGATTGCATCTCTTAGGAGATCCAAGTAAAGGTTGTTCTGCTCAATTCTTAACCGCTGACAATGCTTGGGTTATTGAACAGCAGAGCTGACCACTCAGACTGTTCCATATCTTTTGATCTCCCTTGCATCCTTGCATGGATCCTCAAGCATAGGCTTAAAGATTGTCCCCTACATTTTATACTGTTTGCAAAATGTTTTTTAGCTTTTTCATCAACTTTTTTTCCTCTCCACACTTTCGTTTTGTTTCATTACTACCCTTCACTGGCTGCTTCGGGGGTGCTGTTGGATTCTTTTTCGAACCCTTGGTGGTGAGAATACCGCAGAAATTATGGACTGTGGTGTGTCTTTATTTCACGCCGAGCGCACAAATATTATCAAGCGATTCAGCCTGAAAAGTCCAGCCTAGAAACAAGCATTATAACTAGATTTACGTTTGAGGGAGATTACGATGGTTTATCTTACGTAGTTAATGAGGAGTTTCCATATTTACAGTAATTTTGTTTTTTCGATTTTCAGTTCCTATGTTACTTAATCCACACGCCAAGTTTTTTTTTTTTTGGGTTTAAAGTTCAAATTTTAGCCCAGTCATTATCATAAATGATGGAAAAATTGTTAGCCTGCGTTTGTTTTTCTCACCAATTAGTTGTGAAGCAGTTTTATATACGCATATATTTGTCGGTGGAAGAGAAGTGGACACACATAGATCCATCCAAGCGTCTGACGAAAATTTAAATGACGGCACAATACCCACGAAAGAAAGTGAATGGAGACTCGATATTAAGCACACTCTTATATCATACAGTCTAATTAGTTTACAAATAGCTAATAAGATTGCTCTGTAACATGCGAAATAAACATGTAGAATTACCGGGAGGAGAATTATAGTCCATTTTCACGCACACTCGTGACCGAACACGTTACAGTTTCGAGATGTGGAGAGACAGGTAGTAGTAATAAACACATTGTATAAGATAGACGGTTAAGAAAAATATCTCCGTGTTATGAAAAGAACTCTAGAGCTGGATTTTTTTTTCAGTCTGGGGGTATACATACTTTAAAACATCCCCAAACCATTTGATGTATACTAGTCACATAAAGTTAAGCACAGTTTACATGTCCCGCATAATTCCAAAATACAAAAGCCACGATTTTGAAATTGGGAACAGATTTAATTCATTATCTTGTTCCAACGTACATTGAATTTCATTGGGATCGAATGAACGGTTGTTGATTTACAGACAATTAAACAGAGGATGGGTCGAAATCAAAGTTCGCAAAATCTGTTCAGTTCACAAAATCATTTCAATAGTGGGTGTGGCCACTGCCATTGGCGAGACATTCCACGCAGCGACTCCTCATCGAGTTGACCAGTGTTCTGATGACCCTCTGAGGGATTCTCTGCCATTCCAGTTGCAGCATTTGGAAGAGATCCTGGCGGTCTCTGGGAGGTGGATGGTTCTCCTTCACACGTCTCCCCAACTCATCCCACATATGCTCGATGGGATTGAGGTCGGGACTATACGCCGGGAAGATCATCCTGTTGATGCCGGCCTGCACAATGAAGTTTTCGGCCACCCGGACCCTATGTGGCCGAGCATTGTCGTCTTGGAAGACTGCCATGGGTCCTATCCGTTGCATGGTCGGAACAACGAAAGGCGCCAGGATTTCATCCCCGATAGCGGATGCCTGTGAGGTTTCCATCAATATGGTAGAGTGGTGTCTTGTGGTTGAGGCTGAAGGCACCCCATACCATAACAGATCCTCCCCCAAAGGCCCTGGTCTGGCGAACAGCTGCATCAATGTAACGTTCACCAACACGCCTCCAAACTCTAGTTCGGCCGTCATTGTGTTTCAAGACTAAACCGCGACTCATCTGAAAAGAGGACCTGGGACCACTGTTGTTGGTTCCATCTCACATGACGATGGCAGAAAGCTCGGCGAGCCAGCCTATGGGCTGCTAGCAGTCGTGGTCGAACAGCTGGGCGACGTGATCTGAGGCCGAAGTGGTGAAGACGGTTTCGTATGGCTTGACGGCTGAGGATGGTGTGTTATTTGCCATACGAAGCTGCCTTTGGATGCTGGTGGAAGTGGTATCCCGCTGCAATAGGGCCTGCCTCTCGATGAAACGATCTTCTCTGGGAGTAGTCTGCCTAGGCCGACCTGACCGTGGCCTCTCTTCAAACGCTGTTGGTCGCCCTAAAACGCTGATTCAGTCTAACAATAACTGAATGATGCACACCAAGTCGTCGCGCCACTTCAGCCTTTGCAATGCCATCTTGTATCCACGCAATCGCCCTGGTTTTGTCAAAGGTGCTAAGTTTTCTTCGTGGTGGCATGGTGAGAAAAGGGCTGACAGTAACCACCCCCCGCGCTTAAACAGCCAAAAGAAGGGGCATAAAACTCACTTGAGAGACTGCTCTTGCACGGGAAAAAAGAATTTTTCATTTTACACATCTTGTGTCGCCAGCAAGCTTGATGCAAAACAGGCACAGTTAACGCAAACTTTGCACTTTTTTATCCCGCGCGGTAACGAGGTCACCAAGACCCCCGTGCGCACTACCAGTTGACACAGGCTGGATTACACACTGCTGTGTGAGATTCCATCATTGGTTTGCCGCATAACAAAAAAAAACAATGTTTTTTGAAGGGATGAATCAACCCCCTGTGTGCAAAGGCCTGTGCTTAACTTTATGTGACTAGTATATATACATTCAAATTCTGAAAAAGGACAGGGGATGAATATGTGAGGGTATATCTCTATCCGCAATCTTTTACTTCTAGGATATCATATAAATAAAAAATGCAAAACTTTATGCACTCGTACTCACGCACCACTCCGCACAGCAGTTTTATGCCAAGAGAAAATAAACCAAATTTGCACACATTAAAGCAATTTAAACCCAGAGTAACTAAGATTTTTACATGCTTACACACACAGCATCCAACATTGAAGGGTATTTGCGGATTTAGTAGTGGACGGACCAGTCCCAAGTATTCATTAAGGGGGAACTGTTTTCATGGAGAAAAGAGTGGAATCATTGGCAAAAGGTAGAACTCTAAACACACTGGAAGAGGATCACAGACAAAGGCTTGCGTCCCCTGTAAAACTGATTAAGGTGAACGAGCGTAAAGAGAGGGCTGAATGGTTAAGACGTGCAATGGAAACACAAGCAAGCAAGCATACAAACACAACAAACAACAAACAAACAGAGAAGAGGAACTGAAAAAAAATCAGAAGTTCTTTTGTCTGACCCTTACTTGTTTCTTTTGTGCTGTTTTTGTCGTTCAGTTTTTCATGCCGTTATAAATCAGAAGATGCAGTACCGGAAATATCGATGACAAAATAATGGTCGCTTATAACTTTCAGTTATCAAAGCTAATGACGCTTCTGCGGAATGATTAGCTTTAAAGATGGCAGAGAGATTTGCCAACAAATGACTCTAGTACAGAATCTTGTACACATGATTTTGATCTGCATGATGAAAACAAATAGAAGCGGAGTAGATTTTTTTATGTGCACAAACATGGTGATGAACACTACAGTTTTTCTTTGAGATGAGATTGGAGTTTGTTCATACACGCCCCCCCCCCCCCCCCCCCCCCCCCCCCCCCCCCCCACACACACACACACACGCTAGTCATGGACTCTTGACCGAGCGACTGTGTTCTTAACAAATTTGATTTAGACGGCTGAACCCGGAATGGCTTTTGGAAAAATCAGTAAGGCAATGAAAATAGAAAATCGGAAAGGAAGAATTTTTTTTTTTAAAAGGAAAGAAACCAGAAAAGAAGGGTTGAAGGCAAGAATAAGGAAAGAAAGAAGGAAGGAAGGAAAGAAGGAAGAAAAAGAAGACAGAAACAAAGAACGGAGAGAAAAACTTTCGGGCAAGGATGGAACGAGAGAAAGGAGGAAAGGAAGGAAGTAAGAAAGAACGGATAAAAAAAAAACAGTTAAGGGTAAGGAAAGACAGAAGGATAGAAAGAAAGAAGGAACGTGACAGATAAAGGAAAGAAGGAAACGTAAAGGAAAACGAACAACAATAAAGATAAAAAAAAATGATGAGTTGAAACGAAACATATAGAAGAGCAAAATGAATAAAAAGAAATAAGATAAATAGATAGAATTTTTTTAAGAAAAAGGAAAGAAAAAAATAGAGGAAGAAGATAGAAGAGGAGATAAAGAAAAGAATTGAAAATATAACAGAAAGGGAAAGAAAAAACATCGGAAAATAGAGAACCTGGGCATTGAAATGGAAGAGGAGAGAAGGAAGAGGGAGAGAGGGATAAAGAGGAGAAGAAGAAGAAGAAGAAGAAGAGGAAGAAGAAGAAGAAGAAGAAAAAGGAAGAGGATGAGGATGAGAAGGATGAAAAGGAGGAGGAGGAGGAGGAGGAAAAGGAGGAGGAGAACGAGGAAAAAAATTGAGAGATCAACAAATTGAGAAGAATCGTTCCACGCGTCAGTATTAAACACTAACCGAGGACCCGTGGATACCAACAGGAACCACAACCACTCACTCTTTTCTCACGGAGAACACAAATGGGGTCTGATTCAGCTTCCAGCACAAGGACTGTGAATCTGAGTACTGGAAGTGGAGGGTGGTGGAGGGGGGGGGGTGGGGAAGGGGTGGAGGTGGAAGGCTGTTCAACTGATGTAAAAAAAAAAAAAAAAGAAAGAAAGAAAAAAGAGTTCGCAGATTTTGAGCACCCCCT
>JADBJO010003379.1:160000-165000 GCA_016801955.1 Conus betulinus
CACACACACACAGAGACAGAGAGACAGAGATGGACAGACGAAAGAGAGAGAGAGAGAGAGAGAGAGAGAGAGAGAGAGAGAGAGAGAGATGACAGACACATAGATAGATAGACAACGACAGAGAGACAGAGGCAACAAAACAAAGAGGCAGAGAGGAGAGAAAAAAGAGTAGGAGAATGAGAAAGAAAAGAAGGACAATGGTAAAGACGAAAAAGAAGTGGAAGAAGAGATTACAAATGACCCCACAACGATATAAGACGAAGCATTCCATTGATTATTTCCAGTCTGCGGCCAAGGACTGGGCACGTACACAGGAAGCGGAAACACTTCCTCTTGTTTATAAGAGTTTGCAGACGGCAGTCGATTCAGCGCCCAACGACAAGGGCAGTAATCTGATCAATGGAGACAATGCAGATTTCCTCAGAGTACGCGTTCTTTTGTATTTCCTGTCTCATGGCTGTCGTAGTTTTGATCGATGTGGAAGTGAATGGTCTGCAGAGGCAGGCTCTTGTAGTCAGTGTTTCCGACTTCTAATTGTTATCTCAGAGTAGCTGCTGCAACGTGAAAAAGGAAGAACACGATTCGTTGTGTCTGAACTGCGTTTGTCAAGTTAATCCCATGACTTATTGAATGCATGAATTCGTATATACATGGACGCTTGTCAATAATGTTCATGTTTCCGTCGTCATAAAACAAACACTTCCCTATCCTTTTGCTCACGCACCCCCCCCCCCCCCCCCCACCCCCCCCCCCCCCCCCCCCCCACACACACACCCGTTGAGGCATACAGGCGTGCTGGCAGCGCGCTTGTATGCGCTTGAACATGCACTCAGGTCAACACGCATGAACAGAGTAGCGACAGGCACAAAGAAGAAGAGGGGGGAAATGGAGGCTCTAGAGAACTGTTTAGAAATTAAACAAAGACCGTTCCCGTCCATTGGTTCAAATCTGAGATGTACAGAACATCTTTTATCTTCTTTTAATTTCTTCTTTTCTTCTTCTTCTTTCCCTCTCGCATTAAAGACCTGGTCACAGCTGGACGGTCATACAGATTTACTGATTACGGAGCTCGTGAAATCCAGGGAGGGAACGAATTTTTCTTTCCCAGAGTTAGCGTTTTTTTTGTCGTTTCTTCTTTTTTATTATGTCATTTCCCAATAACAGGATGGGCTTGTTGAAGTTGGTAATGAAATTGATAACGTTTGCCTCAAAGAAGCATATTCAAACAGAATCGAAAACAACCCGCTCGACGCTGAAATAGTTGACT
The DNA here is from genome assembly GCA_016801955.1 of Conus betulinus. Taxonomy (NCBI): domain Eukaryota; kingdom Metazoa; phylum Mollusca; class Gastropoda; order Neogastropoda; family Conidae; genus Conus; species Conus betulinus. Next base: position 161,268 of record JADBJO010003379.1, read on the forward strand.
ATTTACCATCTCATGCTAGATGGGTGTGGACGTCAAAACTAAATGTATTACAGTCAGCCAGAAGGCCACGGGTAGAGGAACGGAAGGATGTGGAGGAAATGAATGTAGGGAGAATGGTGGGGTTTGAGGGGGCGGAGGTAGGATGGGCTAGGAGTGGGTGGGTGAGGAAAGTGGGTAGGCTGGCAGGGGATTGGTCCTGGGAACAACATCTGTGGGGAAATCGACAGCAGACAATGATGGAGTCTCCGCCATTCTGGGCACCGCTGAGACTCCCGTGAAACAGTGTCCCAGTAGAGAGAGAGAGAGAGAGAGGAGAGAGAGAGAGAGAGGTGGGCTTGGAAATGAGCTGGTTTGGGGGAGAGGGATCAGTCAGTTGAGATTTTCTCGTCCCTTGACTTTCATATCGCTACCATCTGTGTTTGAAGTTTCACGGGCCTTTACACAATTTCATCCTTGTGTATTGGCAATTATTTTGATATGCACAAGCAACCTGTTTTTCATTGACTTCTTTTTTTTTTGTTTGTTTGCTTGTTTTTTCAGCGCGTCAGATTTAGTCCTTAGCCCGTTTGATCTTTTTATCTGTCTCCTGGGTTGGCTTATTTCTATTGTTCCCGAAAATAAACCGAATTGCGTTTTCACACACACATATGATATTTTGACTCTGCCTTAGTCAGACAGCCAACAACATCGTTGGCTGTGTTTCTGTCTCCCATCTCTACGACCTCTCGGTTGTGGAATCTATCGAACCTACTCATTTCAAACAACGAGGTCAGTGTTGCTTACGAGATTTCGCGGAAAAACGTGAGTTCTCGCTTATTCTTCTTTAAAAAAATATTGCATACATACATATCAATTACTTTAATGCATCAACTTGTCAAATCAACAACAATGCACAGTAGTCCAGATTGCAGGCGCATCAATAAACGTTATCTTTCACATTCTCTCTCTCTCTCTCTCTCTCTCTCTCCCCCCCCCCCCCCCCCTCTTTCTCTCTCTGTCCCCACGTCCTTTCAGGTGATTCCGCCTTGACCAAACACGCCTAGACCCAATCATGACAGACATGCTCAAGTATTTTGCGAGTTGTTTACATTTTGTTATGGGCAGTCCTAACATTGAAAGTCCTGAAACCACTCTTTTATGAACTATGCCTAGTGAACCTATTACAAGAACAACCACTTTCGTGCTAAATCCGGCATCACTAAGAGCATAGCAAAGAGGCATGTACTTTTGAAATTTGCCCTCATAGCATGTTTGTATGAATGCGTCAAATGGGTTTGAAACCTCGATGACGAATGCCACCGAGTTTCGATGGTCGATGAAGCATAGATCAGGTTTCAGCCTTGGCAGATCTTCAACACCGTTATAGAGACAGGCCTATTTTGAAAAACATCCACAAAATCCGTCGCAATGCATTTCTGTAGCTCCTTTCTGATGATCAACGCATCTGTCGTGTCTTTGTGTGTAGAGGCCCCTCAGTTGACGACATCCATTCAAGGCATGGGGATTTGTGTCAGAACGAAACCCGCACAAAAAGCACACTCTCTCCGGTAAGTATCAGGATAGTAGATGTTGTTCACTGCATTGGTCTCCAGCAGCTGTAGACGTCCCCTGCTGATGAACCTGGTATTTGGTCATTGACGTTGGTGTTGGTGAGGTGTCCTATGGAGTGGGTCATTGCCGCATCCGGAATTGCAACCCGGATGATTCTCCCTTGTTGTTGCAGCTGCTGAAAATGGTGCGTATCCTTGTCATTTGCATTCTTTTGATTGCGCTGTACAATTGTTTAGAATTACTGTAGCGCATTTGAACTACTCCATCCTCAGAAGCTGGGAGTACTACTCCGAAACTGTCGCTGTTTTCATCGAATTCCAGCCTTAGATCCAGTCGCACACACAGCTCATGGAGCTCAACGAAGGAAGACCGTGACCAGTTGACCTTACTGCCTTTCCTTAACTTCCCTTCGGAGTCTGTGGCATATCCTCCAAAATTGCTGTCGTCTGGATCTGCGTGAGGCACTTTTCTCTTTTCCATGTGGAGATGGAAACTGTTGCGCGCTACCATTCTGACATGTTGGTCATCACTGTTGAGAACAGAGATCAGGAATGAGATGCGTTTGGCGTAGTACATGGTAACGTTAAAACTCTACAAAACATTTAAGATTAAACAATACAATAGAGTTACAATAAAACAAATAGTAAACAAACAAGATAAGACAAATAGCTTTAAGATCCTAAAAGTGACCGTACAGAGCAGAAATTGAAACATGGCATATTACATACATACATACATATATACATGCAAACATACATACATGCGTGCGTGCGTACGTACGTACGCACGTAAGCATAATAGATGCCAAGCAAACATAGCGGCTCTATCTCACTGTAAAGAATACATATCAAAGTGGAACATACGTTCTGATGTATATAGATGCATGGCATGGCAAAGAGATATGTGGAGGGAGAATCGTAGAGTGGAGAAGGGGGTAAAAGAGTGAGAGTGGGTACTGAAGAAAGGGGATATCTTCACCCAGTACCTCCATTCCTCAAGGATCTACAAATGCAAATATACCCCCCCCCCCCACCACCACCACACACACACACACACACACACACACACAAGGTAGGAATTTAGGAGCAGGAAAATAATCCTGGTCTCCATAATAAAGACGAACTTGACGCCGGGTTATATTTTACATCGTAATGTACACAACGTTGAACATGACAGCTTATGTCTGGTCTTATGGACGAAACAGTTCTAAGATGTTGTCATTCAGGGACGGTTTTCCTGGAGAAAAGATTGGAGTTGCCAGGAAAAGAATGAATCGCAAAGCATTCGATATGGGTCACAGACAAAGACGTGTGTCCCCAGTAATCTGATTGAGGGCAATGAACGTGGAGAGAGAGAGAGAGAGAGAGAGAGAGAGAGAGAGAGAGAGAGAGAGAGAGAGAGCCCGGCAGGCCAATGAATACAATAAACAAACATGAACTCGGAGGATGTAAGGGGGGGGGGGGGGGGAAAAAAAAGACAGAATAGCTCGAATCACAATGGGAAGTTCTTTTCATCTTTGTATATTTGATCATCTCTGCTGTTTTTGATGTTTACTTCGTTCCACGCCGCCGAAAATTAGATGGAACAGTATTGAAATATGAGTAGTTAAATTATGACTGCTTTTATGGTTAAAAAATCGAATCAAATTATGCAAAGAGAAGTCAGCTCTAACGAGAAAATTTAGGCTTCAAATGAGTCTCTTAACTGGTACAATATAATTTTGGTGTGCATAACAAAAACGAATTGAACTGGGATGTTTTTTTTTTTCAAAGGGCATACACATGGTGTCGCACACTGCAGAAAACGTGTTAATTCTATGGATAGGACAGGTTAAGTTATCATCAGCCGAGGGACTGTGTTTCTGAGGACAAACCTTGAGTCGGAAGAAAAAAAAAACAAAACAGGAAGCACTTGCCACAGATCGCAAGGGATCACGGACCAAAAAAAAGCTGATTCAGAAGGCTACACATACAGGGAATTCTGAGAGAAGGTCACGCAAGACAGTTAAGTCAAACAGGGAAGAGAAGAGCAAGGGAAGAAAGGATCAATGAGAAAAAAAAAAACAGAAGGGAAACGAAATCGATTCATTTATAGGAAAGGTTTCTGCTTGACGGATGGCTGTTTTAATCCACCGGCTACTTTCATTCTGTTGGAAACTGGACACTCCAGCATGTAAAATGTG
>JADBJO010003379.1:172500-177500 GCA_016801955.1 Conus betulinus
AGCAAATGATAGGATGTGTAGGGGAGAGAGAGAGAGAGAGAGAGAGAGAGAGAGAGAGAGAGAGAGAGAGAGAGAGAGAGAGAGAGAGAGAGAGAGAGAGAGCATAGCCATAGCCTTTCTGCAGAGGATACACACATCGTGACAATTTTGACTGAATTTAAGATTTATGATATGATACAATATCACATCACACTGACATTTGAGCATGATCTATATCTTTAGCACAATCATCAAAACTTTATAGCGTGATACGATACCTCTTTTGAAAGCGTTGAGCAAGTTCCTTAACACTTTTCTGCTCTGGTTTGTCATAACAGAACAACATACAGAGCAATATACACAAACGTGGATTAACAGAAAGTCCAGGAATAAAGTTATTTCGTAGCTAGACAGAAGAGCAAACATTTTCGATGATTTGAAAAACAAAATTCATGTTTTGAACAAAAAATAATTCATCCAAAGCAATATCCAAATGAAAAAGAATCATGAATACCTGACACCGGAATCGTAGTTCCAAATCCAGCACTATGCTTATGTTTGAAATGGCCGTTTGTCTCTATACGTTTACAAAACTGAAATTTTGAGTCCTTTGACTAATCTGTAAATTTTAGAAAGAGAAGAGGTTAGTTACCGCCAAGGACATAGACAAACAAGGTACAGGACAAGACAATGCATTTCGGCCTCTCGGTTTGCTCAAACATGACCAGATAAGTGATTTCTCGTTCTCCGATTCTGGTACTTGTTTTTGCCTGAAGAAGACCTAAGAGGTCGAAATGCATTGTGTTTTGTCCTGTACCTTGTTTGTCTAGGTCCTTGGCAGTAACTAACCCCTCCTCTTTCTAAATTTTGCTTCGTTTTCCGTCCTCAGCCACTCCGTTTTGAAACTTAATCTGTAATTGTTTACAGTTTTCTGTTTGACGTGTATAATATCTCTCATCCGTTATGTTTTCAGTTTTGATTTAGGTGCATGGGAAAACTCCGCTTAATTTCTTTAATGTTATACAGGAGATGTATTCCAGACCTTTTTGCATTCCAAGTTTTAAGTGTTTCCCCAGTGAACCCTGAACCATGGGTTTATCAGGGGTAGAAAGTGACCCAATATTTGATACATCGTCTACATGAACTTTGTTGAATAGGATAATGACCAGTGTTTCAATAAATTAACTCGTTCTGCGTTTTATTTGCTCAATAGCCATATCCAGACTTTACGGCTCAACTACGTTTTAAAGCAAGTGGCCAGAGCTGAGCATTACTTAAGTTTAAGAGATGCTGCCAAGGAATTAGAAGAAACATATGAGTTTTTTCTTTATTATGAGGCACAACGAAGCCTGCTTTGCCCTGCTTGCTTGGGCCTGACAAGCAGCTACGTAAAAGACGAGCAGCAAAATGAATTCCATGATACTGATTAGAATACAAACATTATATTTACACAACGTAAGCACAATATTTTGTGTGTATGTGCAGCATATTTCGCCACGGTAGTTTCTTCTGATTTCACTTTCTGCCATCCTTGTTAGGGTGCTTTGGAAAGCCGTTGGCTTTTGTTTATGCGCCGTTGGTGGTGACAACAGCACAAAGTTACATGTGGTTTATCTCCATTTAATACCCATGGTGAACTAAAACAGTCAGGCTGGCTATGCCTAGCTCAAAAATATTCAGAAAAAAAAGATCCAGAGTTTAGTCCCACGATGAATTGTAAAGTGATATATATATATATATATATATATATATATATATATATATATATATATATATATATATATATATGTGTGTGTGTGTGTGTGTGTGTGTGTGTGTGTGTGTGTGTGTGTGTGTGTGTGTGTGTGTGTGTGTGTGTGTGTGTTTGCGCGCGCGCGCGTGCGTGCGTGTGTGTGTGTGTGTGTGTGTGTGTGTGTGTGTGTGTGTGTGTGTGTGTGTGTGTGTGTGTGTGTGTGTGAATGTGTGTGTGTGTGTGTGTGCGCGCGCGCGCGCGCGTGCGTGCGTGCGTGCGTGCGTGCGTGCGTGCGTGCGTGCGTGCGTGCGTGCGTGCGTGCGTGTGTGTGTGTGTGTGTGTGTGTGTGTGTGTGTGTGTGTGTGTGTGTAAGCGTGTGTAAGTGTGTATATGTGTGTGAATGTGTGTCTGTCCGCGTGTGCGTGTGTGCGTGCATGCAAGCGTGTGTGCATGTGTGTGTGTATGCGTGTGTGTGTGTGTGTGTGTGTGTGTGTGTGTGTGTGTGTGTGTGTGTGTGTCTGCGTGACGCGCGTGCGCGCGCGCGTTTGTACGTGTGTGTGCGCGCGCGCGCAGACATATATCATGTGACCAGTATGATTATCTCCGTGCGGTTATGTGTACATCACCATGAATCAGTTACGTGAAAGTACATGTTGACGATGGCCCAGACGTACACACCTGCCTGGCCTTTTCACCCCTAACAACCAACCGAGTCTCACGCCTGGGTGCACAAGGCTTCATGGATTGTCTGCGCGGGGTGTGACGACGTGAAACACATAGTTACGGCTTCTCCTCTGCTCTGGAATAGCGTCAGCTGATCTGATTTTCAGCGATGCTCATGATGTAATAGTGTTCTGGTGATTTACTTCAAGAGGAAAAATCGATACTGGAAGCAAACTGACAGACTGGAAAGAAGGCGAAGAACATGGCTAAAGGAGAAGGCCGGAAGGTAGAAGACGCAGAGGATATGTAGAAAAGAGCAAAGCGAATCCACCCTGCCCTGTTCTTCGGTCCCAAACAGAGAGTAATACGACATGGTGGTATACAGTAGTGAAATCCCTGGCTCTGATAGTGCGGAGTTTCGAATAAGACTAGAATGATATGAAATGTTGAAATCTCCTTTAAAAGTACCGAGAGACGGATAGGCGGACAGTGAGGAACGTAAAGATATCTCCTTCTTTCTCAAAAGGGATTGATACATGAATATGACGATTTTGATGTACACTAGTTAAATTTCCCCTAGAAGTACGAAACTGAATTAAGATAGTTGCATACAGCCGAAAATCTACTTTCACAGCACCGACATGCGAATAGATTTGCACAAATATATCATATTGGAAACTTCTTCTCTAATTATTTGATGCGCAAATAAGGCAATCGCATTGAAATAAAAGTCGTGAAAATCGCTGATACACTCACTAAAAGGACAACGTTGATTTTCAGAATTGGTATCTCCTTCCCCAGAGGCGCGGACGTACGATTCCTTCCATTCTCCTTGTTCCAGATGACTGTTTGAGACACAGGCAATAGGACCCGTCCCTTTGAAAGAGCCAAAACAGAGCACAGAATACTACTCAATAACCCATGACCGACACTGGGCATTGAATAACATCTTCTCCTTGGGTGGTTGTAATCTGCATGACTGAATGTCACGGTCGGTAGGTTACAAATGACGTTACTGATTCCATTGTCGAAGACTGGTAATTTAATCAACCTCTATCAGCTTTAAAGATGCCTTCTAAATGTAACCGGTCTTATAAATCCTGTTGATGTTTTTTTTTTTATTGCCAAACGTAATCGTTTTCAGCTATATTTGTTCCCTTAGTTTTTTTGAGTGCATGTTTAAAAAAGAAAACAGAAACCAGAGTGAAACATGGCGGCATTTTAAACTGTCACACATAACACATTTTAGACATCAACCAGAACCAGAGGTACAAGCACTTATAGTTTCGATTATGAAATCTAATCGATTGTGTCAGGTCATTTTCATTTAGTGGACGAGACTACATTTAGTAATCCTTTTTTTTTTGCATCTGAATCAGTGACATCCTCTGGTCGAAAAAGAACTTGGAATGACCAGATGGTATAGCAACGTGTTGTGGAGACAAGAGAAGCAGAGGGTGCGCACTATTACATAACTAGTCTCTACCACTTTCCATTTGAAGCATCAACCAGGAGTGACACGATGAAGGCTGCAGCAAGATTCAATATGAAGAATCGAAGATTGAACGAAGACTAAACAAAGAGATAAAATGTGACAATGACGTCGATGCCATGTAACTGGTTTGTCTCTGGCGTCGTTAACAGGAAATTAGCTTCGTCTCTGGACTACTTCTGGTGTTTGTCTTGAATTAGGGACACACACACACACACACACACACACACACACACACACACACACACACACACACACACACACACACACACACACACACACACACACACACACACACACACACACACACACACACACACACATATACACATGCGCGCGCGCGCTCACTTACCTACACTCACTCTCTCTCACTCTCTCTGTCTCTCTCTCTCTCACACACACACTTACACCCCCACTATCCCACCCCCCACGCACATACACACTCACAGACCCGCTCAGCCCCCCCCCCCCCCCCCCACACACACACACACACACACGCACACATATAAACGATGCTACTAATGTGAGAATGTACAGTTTTTAATGAAGCTTGTTGACCTTTTCTTGTGTTTAGTTTTGATCATACTGTTTTTCTTTTCTTTTTTGTTCTTTTCCTGTTAATATGTGAGTGAATAACAAGTTAACAATATTCTGAATTCCCTGACTTAGATGGTGCCAGTTCGCACACAGTAAAATTCCTTGTTCTTTTGGTAGCTTTGAATTATGAATTATCTCTTCAGTCTTCCTTTCTTTCTTGTGTTCGATTTTCTTCTATACAAAACTGCACATGCTGCATCCAGTCATATGCAACACTGTTTTATAATGGTGCTGTGTGATGTTTCTGTACTGGATTTTTTTTTTTTTTTTTTTATTTCTGTCTGTTTGTTTCGTTTAATTTTTGTTTGTGTGTTTTGTGTTTGTCTGTATGATTCTTGTTTGGTTTGCTTTCGTTTTGATTTATTTGTTTTCTTGACAGCTTTAGCGTGTACAATAAATCACTTGCAGCTGTCAATCAACTCCAAAACGGCATGCAGTATATGAATTTGACTTCTAACTTATATTTCCATCGGTGTAATTCTTTAAATTCAAGACAGAGCGATACCACTGGCAAGGATGGCCACTGGTTTTCAGACA
>JADBJO010003379.1:187500-197500 GCA_016801955.1 Conus betulinus
TTTGACCTTTAGTGGGTGTGTCAGGGGAGACAATATTACGACATTTAAGTCTATGTCTTTCTTAGCTTTTTTCTGGCCCTGGCAGACTCACCACCAAGACTGAAGTGTCAAAAGTTCGGATGCCAAGATCAGCATTACACAGTCCAGTCTCTAGTTAATGGACATGACTTTAAGAATGTCGCTGTAATTTCCTGACCAACATATCAAGTGTGGTTGAGTCTAGAATACAGCATGCTAAGAAGTGCAGAATGCAGCTCTGGCATGTTGCCTTTAATCACAAAGGAACTCCGTAGCATTGGAGTCATTTTATTCATCCCCCCCCCCCAAAAAAAAAAAAAAAAAACCTGTGGTGAATTTAAGAATCGTCCCACCCAACCACTTTAGGGACCTATTACTGAGAAGCGTCCCTTCATCTCTCCCATCGCCACCTGCCCCAAACGTGACCAGCAGCATTATTACCATGCCACATATTACTAATCTCTCCTTCCCCCCCCCCCCCCACCCCCGCACACACACACACACGTGTTTACGTCTGTATGTCAGTATGTCCATCTTCTTGAATGGAAAAAAAATGTACAGAACTATGACATTCTCAGCAAACATGAAGATATTTTTACATTGCCAGTATGTCTAACTTTACGAAAAAAATGCTAAATTCAAATTATGTACTTTATGTACTTTCATCTGTACCTCTGCACACACACACACACACACACACACACACACACACACACACTTGCAAAACACACACACACACATGCACGCACGCACACACACATACGCACACACACACACACACACACACACACACACACACACACACACACACACACATGTGCATGTGCACATGCGCACGCATAAGTGTGTACTGTGTGTGTTTATATCAGAGAGAGAGAGAGAGAGAGAGAGAGAGAGAGAGAGAGAGAGTATACTCTTAAGATCAATACAGCTTTCATATCTGTTTAAAACATATCCTTATTCATGCTGTTTGTAATTCCCAGGAATGTGATTATTGTGACACCAATAAACGTGGCATCCTTTCATGTTTGACCTCCTTTGAACCTTTCTCTTCATGTACTTTTTCATCTTCTCCTTTATGTTCCCCCTTATGAGCTTCTTTCCCTCCAGATCGATTTTTCCTGCACTAACCTTCCAGGGCATCATCTCGTCTCGTACATCACCAAAATACAATGACACGGACACTTGTCCAGGCCAGAAGTAGGTTCATAACCATCATGGCTCACAGCGAAACGGTCCACTTTACACCACTTTGTACACCTTTCTCCTTGCCCTCGTACCCATCTCTCTCTCTCTCCCCCCTCCCTCCCCTCTCTTTCCCCCTCTCTTTCTGTGTGTGTGTGTGTGTGTGTGTGTGTGTGTGTGTGTGTGTGTGTGTGTGTGTGAAATCTTATATGTCTTATTTGTCTTTGCTAGTTAATATCTTCACAAATGTTCATAAATGTATGTAATTGATATACAAACAACCGTTATAACTTGTTAATGAATTACTCCATTCATTTTGTGGTACAGAATCGAAGATACCTTTTTTTTTAGCTACTTTCTTATTCATAAATATGATTTGATGTCAAACAACTGTAACTAATCGTTAATGCGTTAAGTCTAATCGTTTCGTTGTACTGAAACGAATATGCATTTGTATTTGTATTAATCATCTGATTTATATTTTCAGAGTTTGGAATAAAAGCTATTTAAGAAAAAGACACACACACACACACACACACACACACACACACACACACACACACACACACACACACACACACACACACACACACACACACACACACGCACACACACACACACACACGCATACACACAAACACGCATGAGCACACACATTCACACACAGTTATGATTGTTGAATTGATCATGAAGGCCAGTTTGGTGTTGTTGACACATACAGTAGAATTTCTTGGAATGGTGATGCCAGGTGACAGTTTTGTAGGTATATGGTCTACTGAGGATGCTTTCAGGACTTGAAAATTATGCATGTGTCACCAAAAGCTACTTGCCTGTCCGGCACCGTCAAGTTTTGTAGTGACCACCTGGAACAGACCGTATTAGAACGTTGGAAAGGATAAGAAAAAAGGGAACCGTTTGAGAAAGTCTGAATAATAAAAAAAAAAAAAAATGAAGAAAAGACATTGGTTTCAAAGTGAGGGTGACAGGAAGCGGAAATTAAAAGAAATTTTCAAAAAAATTTTTTTTTTCGTGAGTCCGCAAGACAACAGGGACAAACAAATTACAAGACAGAACACGACGCGTTTTGACCTCTTGGGTCTTTTTCAGCCAAGATAAACAACATTCAGGACAATGGAAACGAAGAACGAGCAATGACTTATGTTCTCAAATCGGCGCAAAATAGGCGTTGAATAGTCCTTGATGTTTCTGAAGAAAATATATCAATGGCTTGGGTACAACATGTGGAAATGGTATACAAAAAACAACAGATGGCAGAGAAGCGTATGGAAAAAAAAAGCAGGAAAGGATGGGTGAAAAATGAAGAGCGTTGAAAAAGGAAGAAAAAAAATGGCTGAAGAAAATAGCCAAAAGTGGGGGGAAAGGATGGAAAGCACAAGCAAGCCGCGAAAGCAAGGCAAAAGGAGTTCCGATTGAATGCACCTCACATTCTCAGGACATTAAGAGCGGCGAGGTAGAGGGGTCAGGGTGGTAGGGGAGGGGGAGATGGGGGATGGCTACACTACAGGATGGATGAGGAACTGAAGGGTCGTTGCTGCTGCAGAGCTATTCCAACATGTTCAGTTCCCCTTGAGGACCAGTCTCACACGTCAGACATACCATTGACTGATCCATTTTTTTTTTATCAATTCGCGGTTGAACAGGCGCCATGGGTATGCTAGGATGGACACTGAACAGGTCCTTTTTCTGTTGAAATCTGGCTGAAAGTCCATTTGAAATAACCTTATGAATAAACCCGTACACATTATCTGCGACAAGACGCATTCTGTCAGCAGACAATTGCTTTTTAAGACTTTTGTTTTTTTCTGCGTACGCAGGCTGATACTCCTGTGGACACTTCCTTTATAGACAGGCAAGGATCAATCCCATCTACCCAACAAAGGAAGTGGAGTTTTGTGTGTATGACCTTTTTCTTATTCCGCCATTAAAGCAGCCATACTCCAGCTTCGGGAAGAAGGTGCATGCTATGTGTAACGTGTCATCATACCAACGGCCAAACTGGCCTTCTCTTCCGAAAGTTGGTGAAGGGATTTTACGTGTGTGCAAAATGTTATGCGTGCGTTCACACACGGAACCTCGGTTTACAGTTTAATTCGAAGGACTGTATGGGGAATAGAATCAGAACCAGTGTTAACTCCGAGGGAAAAATCCCCCTGCCCTGCACCGAAACGGCCCGGCGGAGATTCGAACCCGCAACCCCTAAATCACCAAGATTACGAATACGGCGCTCTACCACCGAGTTATTCCGTCCCCCCCCCCCCCCCCCCCCCCCCCCCCTGCTTTTTAAGATAACATTTGATACGCGTACCGACAGTACCGACAGTGTTACTAAGTAGGTCAATACTTCAATCAATAAACTCAGTTTAAACGATATTCAACCAGGGAGTTTAGCTCTTTCTGTTGGAAATCAGAGCGTATTAATCCGGCAGGCAACCAAGGAGAAATATAATACCCATATGCTGGTATTTAAAACGTATTTGCAGCTAGTCTCTCGTTTATACGTATATATTTATTGTATATATGTGAGAAATAGAAAGAATGAAGGAACCAGGAAGCTGAGTGAACAATATTGAATGATATTGACTGGATGACACGGGAAACGACTGAATGAAGCGCCTGCTGGCAGCTCTTCAGTCGGCACTACCCAGGCAGGCAGCCCATTGTATAAACGAGTGTGGATTGTAAAGCACTTAGAGCTTGGTCTCTAGCCGAGAATAGGCGCTATATAAGTATTCATTATAACGATAATAGTAATATATATATGTGAAACTTTGTTATTTATTGTCGATGTTTTGTTTTCGTTTTTAATTCGAGGGACGTGCAAGGTAGACAATACTCTTTTCAGCTGCAGTTTCCTGATATGATTACTGGTGCATTTTGTCATGAGTTTTTTTTTTTTCTGTACTTTGGCTTTTATCAATATTTGCAGCAGTTTTTCATCTCAAAACGTGTCTTTCAATACAGCCCATGATCTTGCAAAATTCTGCTCATCTATGCTGTTTACTATTTGTATGTAGTCAGACTTACAATGGCATCGTCTTCTCGTCTGATTCTGTTTTCTGTGTTTCTCGCGCTGTGTATTCTGAGATTTCATTTCTTTCAACCCGAAAATGTTTGTTTCGTAACATGCATGTATAGCTCAAGTTTCCTGTCGAACACCACAGGTGTCTGCATTTCTCGGGCCCGGACGACGCAAAGATAATAAGTGTCGAGTGCATCCATGTCATAAAGTCTCAGACCAGAATGGAAATCCGTTGTTCACCAATTAGCATTGAAACGTCTCGAAATCCTGTGGCTATTTATATACCCCGCACTCACAGTGACCACAGTTGAACTCTTCACTCCGTGTCTGTGTTCTGGCGAGGTTCAGTCATGATACTGGGAAATTTATGGGGGCTGTCGTTGCACGGAGGTAGTGGCACCCTCCAGAGGGAGATCCCACTCAAAGCTGGCTAAGGGACTAGTTGTCGTGATGAGTAGGGGGGCTACTGATCGGTGTCTGGCGTCTGTTGGAACAGAACAGGGGCTGCTGAACATCACCCAACTGATTCAGCAGATGTGCAGTGTCTCCACTGGAGAGCAGCTACCGACCGACTTGACGCTGAACTGCTCTCTGTGGATTAGTTTCAAAGTGACGTGACTGCAGGCGGAAACTGAAACAAATGAAACAAACAAACAAAAAATCTAAAGTAAATCTACCATTGAACATCGACAAACAAATTCCAAGACAAAACACGACGCGTTTCGACCTCTTAAGTCTTCTTCATGCAAGGTAACCATTTTCAGGACAATGAAAACGATGAACGAACAATCACTTATCTTCTCAAATTCGGTGCAAGAGATAGTTTTTGATCGAAAACGAAGCCGCTTGGAAAGAGACAACGCGAGTTTAAACAGTAATAGTGATAAAAGTGATGGCAATGTTAATAACAATAACAATCATCGAAATATTGGGAATAAAATGATGAAGAGAGGATTGATACCACTTTTGGTGATAATACGACGATGGCAGTTGTAGTATTAATGGTGGTTATACATACATTAGGGGAGAAAGGAGAAGGGTTGGAGGACAGTCGTACAGCATAGTTATAGTGGCAGCAGTGTTAGTGGAGATTATTGCTGTAGCTGTGACCAGACAAAGCTAGGCTGTGGCTGTGTACCAGAAGGAGCAGCGTGGGTGTTATGCCACCCAGATAGCAAGAAAGGTGGGAGAGCAAAACAAAGAATGAAAGAAACACAAAAACTTTGCTATCACCCCACATGAACCCTGGTCTTGCAAGTATGTAATCAAGTCTGCATTGAGGTGGGACTCTTTTGTTTTCCATAGAGGCATGGTGAGAGTCAGGAAATAAGGATATTAGGGCTTCGTGGGTCGGTGTCCTGTAGATGAAGTTGGGTCACACACACACACACACACACACACACACACACACACACACACACATGACTGCGCCACAGCGCAGGGTCCTCTGTCACGGGTCACCTCGTGACAACCTGATACTGGTCACTTTCTCTGTATCTTGGTGTAAAGACTGCAGGAGAAGCCTGAGTGCAGCTATGTATGAATGAGTGTAACTTTGTACCAATGAGTGTGAGTATGTAGGAAGAGGTTTGAGTAGTTTGAGAATAAATGCATGGAGTCTGAGTCGACGAAAAAGAATATAATGAAATAGAATAAAATATGATAACATGAGATAAATGAAATGTACTAAAATAAATCGTAACAAAATAAAATGAAATGAAAATAAATAAAATGAAATAAAATTATTTTTAAAAATCTAAGAGAAGAAAAGCCAGGATCGCCAGGGACAACACTTACCTCCCTCTTCAAACGTTTTCTCTGTGACACAGAGGAGAGCCTGTCAGATGTCTCCATTTCTGTTTCAGCCCATTCTTGCTACATGTTCCCGGTACTATAGCCATTTGACTTCAGTTCTTTACCATCGTGCAGCACCAAGTCTCCCCTTAGCCTTTCTTGCCTTTGTAGCACAGAACTCCTGGACTGGATAGCATTCATTCTAGCTCAGCTCAGTTTTGAGTAAAATACAATAAATCCGTGACTAGAATACGATTATAAATATTTCATTCAGTAAAGGTCAAAGCCCCTAGCTGAGGGGGTAGTTCATAAAGCAAAGGAAAAAAAAAAGACATGAAAAGAATTGCTTCGGTAGCACTCTGACAATTATATCAAATTTCATACTTATTTGCTTAAGACGAATGAACAATGAAACAAATTATAATGTAAACAAGCTAAGAAGTTACTGTACTTAATCTTTTCAAAACTGCATAGATGGACGTTGCCAGAGTTTAAAGTGTGGTTTAATTTCTTGACGACAATAGCAGAGTGAATCGAAAGTTGCATGGCTTATTAAAATATCTAGGTTTGATTAGTTTCTCTCTATGATCATGAAAAAACGGGACAACAAAACAAGAAATTAATTTCATCTTCTTTAGCTCTACAGTACAATTGACATAACCCTTCTTGTGCCGTAACAAGAGTAGTAAGACTGAGTGGAAAAGTTCACTTACATAGGCAGATGACAAGAGTCCAAACTTCATTTAGAAATGAAAGGACAGATATGAAACAGGCGCTAACTCTTGTATTCGGTAATACATTACCTTGCAGATACGATACAACATTGAACCAATATGAATTTTCAGAATCACAAAACAACAAAAAGCATGTAGAAAAGGAAAACATGTTATTACTTTTTTTTGTATCAATGTACCAAACAATTTGACCCTCGTCCGGGGACAGGCTACTTCCAATTCAGTGGCGGGGCGACCATCCCCAACCCGGCGGGTCCCCGGGTGGCGGATAGGGGAACGGCCCTCAGATATGAGGGTTAGCTGCGATATAAGTCAGGCTCGCCTGGTCGAATAAGCAGTCCCGGACCAACTGGCGGTGCTCCCAGCAGGACGGGGTGGGGCAGCAGGTGGCACTGCTGCACTCAAGAAATACCCCATATGTCCCATGACGGGTTCATCACGTGATCATGAGGCGCGTTAAAAACCTCTAGCTACGGGGTGGGACCCTCGGAGAAACAATCCCCCCTGTGCTCACAGGGCAGGACTTTGGACCATGAGCTAAGGGCGGGGTAACCCCTACAGAAACCTCGAGTGCTGAAGACGGAGGTGTTGGGCTGCACGGCGCACTCTAATAAACCACGACACCACGCATCATCGCCATATGACAATGTCAGCCAGCCGAGATGAGAATGGCGCTCGCCCATTGAGGTCCCTCCAGGATGGGGGGGCAGCGCCGGGCTCCGAGCCTCAACGGAGTCCACCCACAGCGACTGGAGGTCCCTCTCGTCCGCCTTGTCATGCCAGGGGGCGGCAGAGGACAGCGATTAGCAGCACTTCAACAACAACATCCAAGAAGCAACAACCTTTCAAGGTGATGCATTGGAATGCAGAAGGAGTCATGAATAAAAAGACGGAGCTTGAACACATCCTGCATGAGGAAAACATCAACGTCTGCTGCATTCAGAAACCCACCTGAAAACGGGAAAGGCATTCAAATCCGAGGCTACCAGCCATTTAGATGGGACAGAGCTGACAGAAGCAAGGGCGGAATCCTGACACTTGTCCGGAACAACATCGATGCCAGCGAAACAGCAGTCCACATGGAGGGTGCTGAGTACCAGATGATTCGGGCCAAACTGAATGACACAGAGTTGCACATCCTGAACTTCTACTGCCCTGACAACCAGCCACTGTCACTCGACACCATCAACGTCCCAGGCTCGAGCTTTATCGCAGTAGGTGATTTCAACAGTCACTCCCAGAGCTGGGGTTACAGCCAGATGGATCGCCGAGGAGAAGAAGTGGAAGACTGGCAAGACGAACATCATCTCGTCCTGATCAACTCCCCAAAGTGACACCCAACCTTCTACTCCAGACGATGGCGCACTACCTCCACCCCAGACCTTGCTCTCTGCACTGACGATGTACACCAGGACATCACCAGGGAAGTGGGAGAGCAGCTAGGAGGTAGCGACCACAGGCCAGTGTTCCTGAAGATCAACAAAAGCACAGCCAGTCGCCCAGTGCCCGCACGCTGGAACTACAAGAAGGCAAAATGGAGGCTCTTCAGTCACCGCACCAACGTTCTCACCAAGGACCTTCAAGTCCAAGGTAGAGACATAAACAATGTTGTGTCAGAGTCCTGAACGCCAGCATCTTGCAGGCTGCCAAAGAGACCATTCCACGTGGTGCTCAGAAAGAGTATAAATCCTACTGGAGCAGCCAGCTTCAAGAGCTACAGGACGAGATGACAGAGGCCAGACAAGATGCAGAAAATAACCCATCGGACGAGAACCACCTGCGACTGCAGCAGACAAAAGCCAAATTCCTCAAGGCAAAGAGATCCAGGCCAGGCGCAAAAGCTGGAGAGAGAAGACAGCAGCCCTGAACCTTGAGAAAGTGGCTCAAAACTGTGGAGAGTTGTAGGCCAACTCAACGATGAGGACAGCAAAGGCCAGAACATCACACTGGAAGAGAATGGAGAGATGCTGACAGGGAGATGCGCAGCTAACCGCTTTGCTGATATCTACGCAAGCGAGAGCACTATACCTGTCAGCACTCCTCAGCAAAGAGAAGCAAGAAGAGAACAGCGAGAGAGACGACAAGACACCAACGTGAAACCATGAAGCAGCCCCTTACTCTCCATGAGCTTCAGACAGCTCTGAGGAAGCTGAAAACTCGGAAATCCCCAGGGCCAGATGGGATCACTAACGAGATGCTGAAGCACCTTGGCAGCACAGCCACCCTCAAACTTCTAGAGGTCTTCAACCTGAGCTGGGAAACTGGAGACTTGGCACAAGTTTGGAGAGAAGCCATCATGATCCCTGTCCTCAAAAAAGGCAAGGACAAGAAGAAGGCTGCCAGTTACAGGCCAATCAGCCTCACCAGCTGCGTCATCAAGACCCTAGAGAGGATGGTCAACCAGCGCCTGCTTTGGTATCTCGAGACTGAAAACATCCTGGTTCCTGAACAGGCAGGCTTCAGACAGTTTCGCAGCACAGAAGACCAGGCCACCTACCTCTCCCAAGAAATCGAGGATGCATTCCAGGAGCAAAAGCTTGTCTTTGCCACCTGGATCGATCTACAAAAGGCCTTTGACAAAGTCTGGACTGATGGCCTCCTCGTGAAACTGCATAGATGTGGAGTCGCTGGCAACATGCTGCATTGGATCAGATCCTACCTCCACAACCGCAGAGCAAGAGTCACAGTCAACGGACGAAAAGGCAAAAAAAAAGTACTGCTGCGTCATGGGAGTCCCACAAGGAGGCGTCCTCTCGCCCACACTTTCTTGGTCTTCATTAATGACCTCACCCAAGAACTTCGAAAGGTATCCATGCTGCACTTTATGCAGATGACCTGGTGCTGTGGTGCAAGGAAGAGCATGCCACTACTGCCACATACAGAATGCAACAAGCGCTGACAAGCTGGCGGCATGGGCAGATGAGTGGTGTGTGGCAATCAACAAGGAGAAATCTTCCACAACACTCTTCACCTTGTCAACAAAACAAAAGGCTGGGCCCATCAAACTTGGAGACACAGCCCTGAAACACGAAGAGGAGGCAACCTATCTTGGTGTCACCTTTGACAAGAAGCAAACCTGGCGACCACACATCCAGAAAGCTGAAGCAAAGGCCAGACGAAAGCTTGCCATTCTGCGGAAGCTAGCCGGAACCAGCTGGGGAGCAAACGAACAAATACTCAAGCGCGTCTACCAGGGAGCAGTCAGGCCCCATCTTGAGTATGGCTCAAC
>JADBJO010003379.1:207500-210000 GCA_016801955.1 Conus betulinus
TCTAAACAAATCTTAAATAAATGTTAGCGAACCGCCAAGAGAAACGTGGACAAACGAGTCACAAGACAAAACACGACGCGTTTCGACCTCTTAGGTCTTCTTCAGGCAAGACACAAACAAACTGGACAATGAAAATGAACGAATTGTGACTTAGCTTAGATCTCTACAGCGAAGGTAGGCAGGCGTTGAATGAAAACCTTAACGTGTCCGGCGTACGTTGGATAAAAAACATACACCAATGAAAACCATCAAAGTGACTTGGCAGCAGTGTAATGTCTTCTCTCATGGGTTGCCTCATGACGACTTGATGTGGACTGCTTTCTGTGGATTGCTGGCGCCAGTGCAGTGACCGGATAAGCAGGCATGGTGGTGAGTAGAGAGTCAGGATGTGCAGCTCACAAGCAGTTCTATTGAATTGGCACGGAAGATGAGAAAGTAAAACAAACAAACTCACAAACAAACTCACAAACAAACAAACGCAACGGAAACATTGACAAAAGCCTTGGATTCAAGAGGGAAAAGTATTCCATCAGGATGGTGCAGATGAAGCAGGACTTGTCCATTTTGCTCATGGATGTTTACCATTCTCCACTGAATGCAGAGAAGCGATGAAAAACGAGTCACTCATCAGGAACACGTGTTGGCCGCTCTGGAGATGATTGACAACTTCACAGTAAATGGACCCCGTGAGGCTTTGGGGAGAGAGGGGGGACGGGCCCGCACAAGTATTGATTTGATTGCTCTCTCTCTCTCTCTCTCTCTCTCTCTCTCTCTCTCTCTCTCTCTCTCTCTCTCTCTCTCTCTCTCTGTCCTGTCGCCTACCAGTATAAAGAATTCTGTGATATTCATCAGCTCCGATGACTGGTACATGATGCCATTTCAGGATGGCTTTGGCTGACAAAGGTGTGGGCACGGGATTAAAGGAGATGATAAGGTGCATGGGGTGCAGAGGAGGAGGGGGAGGGTGGTGGTGGTGGAGGGGGGATTAGGAGTAAAAAATGATTGACGGGAAACATTGTGATACTTTTTAATGTTTTTTTTTTTTGATCAGTCTAAACTCAAAGTGCTTCATGTGTACACACACTGCTTAAGATAGGAATAAAACAAAGGTTTTGTGGCCTTACAGAATCACTGTCAAAGATGCTTCAACCTACTGTACTACTAATATATATATATATATATATATATATATATATATATATATATATATATAGAGAGAGAGAGAGAGAGAGAGAGAGAGAGAGAGAGAGAGAGAGAGAGAGACAGACAGACAGACAGACAGACAGACAGAGAGATGTATCAGCTGGGGCAGTGCGTCGATCTATAGCAAGCAGGACTTTAGCAAGAAAGCAAATGTAAGAAAAACATGAAAGAAAGAAAGACCTGCATTCCCCAACGCTTGGCAAAACAGTTCACAACCTCGATATAAACTCAACGCCTGAGCGATGCTAGTCAAATGTTCGACTGGCTGTGAGGAGTGCGAAACATGAGCCACACGTCCTTCAGATCTCTCAAGGAAGAAAACCAGAATGTACAGCAAAGGCGGAAAGGTGTCAAATAAAGAGCCCCAGACCTAAGGACATAGCAACACATGGTCTGAGTAGATTACAGGCAGCCGACATCATAGGCCTGACCAAAATCCATTAGAATACAGACAATCCCTGACAGTCAGTTTCCTTTCAATGCATTCAGCAAGTAGCAATCGTGAGAACTCGATGAAACATGAAGTATTTAAAGGGGAAAACCCTGAAGACTACGGCTGAAAACCAGATGCCATCCGTTTTGTCAATGGTATCATTTTGTATTGAACGGAAAGAATTACACAGGAAAACAGAGTCGAGTGGTCGAATTCACACGTTGTGTGCAGTCTGAAGCTGATTGATAGCTGCTACTGACATCTTTCAAGAAAAAGAAATTAATCAGAACCCACAAAAGTAAGACAGTAATACTAAAAACATTCATTATAAGAACATCACCCAGCACCATTAGAAAAAAAAAAAAAAGAAGAATGTTACAACTGTCTGTGGTTGGATGCAGCATATACAATTTCATATTTTGAAAGAAAGATCGATCACACACAAAAAAGAAAGACCAAATAGATCACCCGAAAATAATGCAAAGACACTAAAGAACACATAGTCGTCATATTACTTTATGAGCAAAACTAACGGCGCAAAAGGTCAACAGCCATCATCAAAAGCAAAACAGTCTGACTATATAGCATCATTTTTATATTGATGCATGTGTGTATGTGTGTGTGTGTGTGTGTGTGTGTGTGTGTGTGTGTGTGTGTGTGAGAGAGAGAGAGAGAGAGAGAGAGAGAGAGAGAGAGAGAGAGAGAGAGAGAGAGAGAGAGAGAGAGAGATCCGCACTAGAGACAACGTTCGAAGAAAGCCAGGCACGAAGCTGACTTGTCGTTAACGACGGCCGAGAGAAACCAGATCGATGTCATAGTGACACTTTACCTCTCTGTGTAGTTTTTGTTCAATTTTTTATTCTT
>JADBJO010003379.1:232500-235000 GCA_016801955.1 Conus betulinus
ACAGCATCGTGCCAACACCATATGCTGGCCCATGTGTCTCAGAGGACAGGCAGGTGTTAATTCCAGCCTCCGTGTTAATCCTGTGAAAACTTTGGAGTTCTGGTTGCCTGTCGTGTTAGATCAAAACAGCCCTATCTCACACTGCAGATGTGGAAAAGTCCAACTTCTCTGTTCAATCTAGTTCACGCTTCTGTGTTTAAAAAAAAGTTGACTCAGTTTCTCCTTCCTCTACAACATATGACTGGCTGTCAAAATCCTTCAACACCCTGTCATTCACACAGCCTCACATATTTAGGCGTCGCATCACAGTCTGATAAAGTAAAGGACAAGACCAAAAGAACAGATCCATTACATGCCATAAGACTGGAAACAGTCCATTACAATGTAAAAAAAAAAAAAAAGGAGGTGCTTTCCAGACTTGCAGACTTGAAAATCTATCCCACATAACTGTTTAAAAAAAATCTTTTCTTTCTTTTCTTTTTTTTTTCTTTTTTGAAAAGTCTCATGCAAATCAATAGCATAGATTTCAAGAACATAAAACTGGTCGAACAAAGGACCTATCCACATTGATTTCATACATTTTTCAAACACAAAAGACAAGTGAGAAAATGACAGCAGCAGTTGCATAGTAGTAGACACCTGGAAGTGTGTGACTAATACACAAGCAACACAATGTATGGAATTCTTCAAAGCACCAGCCGCCAAATGAAATGTTATTAATAGTGATCTGTTAGATGTTATTTGTTTGTGTGTTTTCCCTCTTGCCTTTTGTAGTGTTAAAGCTCGGAAGTACTTTCATTTCAGTTTGAAGAAAAGCGGCCAAGGAGCATCTGCTACGATCATTAACATTATCATTTTCATCATCGTCAAAAGAATGCTAATGATATCATTGTTACTAATTGTGTATTATTATCATTACCATTACAGTATTATCATAGGTATTATCAAAATTACAATGAAAATGATATTATTGTGATTATTACTATTGTTATCATCATCATCATCATTTATTATTGCTATTCTTATCATTATTATTCTTATCATTATCATTATTGTTATCATTGTCATTATCATCATTACCATTATAGTTGTTGTTGTCATTGTTCTCATCATTATTCTTATCATTATTATTTCAGTCGTCGTCGTGTTGTTGTTGTTGTTGTTGTGTGTTGTTGTTGTTGTTGTCTGCCTCCTTCCTTTCAAGCAAATGCCATGGAATTGAAAAAAATGTCAGTCATCTGTTTTTTTGATACCATGGACTTCTACAAGCAACCTAGCATGATAAAAAAATACATAAAATGTATCATTAATGGTTTACAGGCCATTCTGTTATGTACTTCCATGTTTCAGGAGGTACATTTGCTGTGAAGCTATCAATCAAATTTGAGAGTACATGCCCATAAACCTAATAAGTTGTTGTTTGTTTAATTTCTCTGGTTACTTCAGCCATAGAAGGATGACAACGTCCAAGGCCATGGAGGACAACTCTCTTTACAACATTTCTTCCATGGAAGGGACGGAGTAATCTCCTGTTTTGTCAACTTCTTGTCACAACTTTCCTCGCCAACAGCATTTGGCGGGAGCTGGCTGTCAATAGTGTCGATTATCGTTTTTGATGTTTGTTATAAGTTGATTAATTAGGCTTGTCCTCCAATGTGACACTGTTTCCCTCAAACCATCTACTTTCTCGCTGTAAAGTCTGGAAACTAGAGTCCTTCTCTATCAAACATCAGCGATAAATTGCGCACCTCTTTGCTTCTAACAGCCACAGTACATTCGATTTAATTGGTTAGGGTACAGGCTATATCAAATTATAACGTACAGGGAGGTTGTAAAGTCTTTGGCCAAGTGTGGCGATTGAAGGTCTTATAGAAAAACTATGCGTCTGGCATAGTTTCTTACTGAGTCGCTTTTTTCCAGTCTATGCCTTGCAGCAGCAACTGATTGGTGTTACAAACAACAATTCACTTGGCTGAAAAAGATATCGATAACTCTAGCTCTGCGAGCCATCAAATGTACGTGTGTGCGTGCATGTGTGCGTGTGTGTGTGTGTGTGTGTGTGTGTGTGTGTGTGTGTGTGTGTGTGTGTGTGTGTGTGTGTGTGTGTGTGTGTGTGTGTGTGCGTATGTCATAAGCATCTTTGTAGATATGAACAAAAAATTTGAGGATAAACACTTCTCAAAAATCCACTAATCATAATTCATTTCCTAAGCTCTGCCATGCACTTTCTTGTTCCCGTGCACCTCCTATGATCGCTTTTGCAAGCCTGAACCTGAGTGAACGGACAAAGGGTGTCATTTTTATCATTCAAGCAATGAGAATATGCAGTCAATCGAGGAGAGTGATAAAGGTCTCTGGCCAAGGAGGACAACTCTTTTCATCAATTTTGCCCTGATCGGATAGTAAGAGTATCCTAGCCTTTTCGTTCTTCGATTCCCATGCCTTGTTGATTTCCTAAAACCATTTTCTTGTCAAATTATGTGTCAGTAGTTGCCTTACA
>JADBJO010003380.1:0-32500 GCA_016801955.1 Conus betulinus
TTTATTTACACATTATTTTCTGATTTTGTGGTGGAGAGGACATTATGTGGCTCTGAAGTCGCTGGGTTTGGTTTATTTTTGTGAAAAACAGCTATGTGCATTCATGCATGACTCTGTGTGTGTGTGTGCGTGTGTGTGTGTGTGGTGTGTGTGTGTGTGCATGCACATGCAGTCTCACTGCCCCTTGCCATGCTTATGTGTGATTATTTATGTTGTTTGTTCCAGATTTCCCAGTGCACATCAGTACTTCAAACCCAAGCCCTCCTGATGGAATGGAATTGGAGGTGTTGATGTGGAGCGCTAGGGGAAGTCCTTCAGCCTGCCCTTCCATGTCGGATGTTTAGTGTGTCATAAATGTTCTGCTAGTTTTTCTTTCCTTCAGTGTATACACACATGTCTGTAAAAAGGGAAGAAAATGTCATCTTTACGAAAGTGAGCCTTTGTTTCTCTTGACACATTACGTGCAAGCGCACATGCACACGCACACGCACACACACATACACCACACACATGCACAAAAGAAGCCAAATACTTCTTGAATCGGTACATCTCATACCGTGTTGTACAGATAACTGGCTTGTCTGAGCTCTGTGACAGACTTGATCTGTATTTCTTGCTGTGTATCCTTAGTTGAAAGTGATGTGAATTACTGCTATAATCTACATGTCTAATATGTTTTTGTTTCGAAGAATGCGATTTCTCTTCAGTAATGTAGCTCACAGTAATCAATAGAAACAAGAAAGCAACAACAACCAACCCCCACCACCCCCCCCCCCCCCACCCCCCCAGATGGTTGTGATTAGGATGTCATCACTAGTCATGTAAGAAAAAAAAAACTGGTGTTTCTTGACTCAATTTACAACACAGAAAACAAGGATTTTTATTAAATAAGATGGATTTTTAATTTTTTTTAAGAACATTTGGAGGAAGTTTCATGAGGCACCATCATTATCACAAAGGAAATGTCTTTTAGTGACAGAGACATGCGTTTACGCAAAGAGGGAGATTCATAAAGACTTTTTCAGCATTCAGCAAAATCAGCAGATAGTTTTTTGTGAAGAAATATGAGTCCTACTACATCTTGTTGAGAAGGTTCTGCGTCTGAAGTGAGCAGGTCTGGGATCTGTGTCCCTCTACATCACAGTGAGGAGTGAGGAGGACCTATGCCTCGCACATCACAGTGAGGAGGATCTATGCCTCGCACATCACAGTGAGGAGGACCTATGCCTCGCACATCACAGTGAGGAGGATCTATGCCTCGCACATCACAGTGAGGAGGACCTATGCCTCGCACATCACAGTGAGGAGGACCTATGCCTCGCACATCACAGTGAGGAGGATCTATGCCTCGCACATCACAGTGAGGAGGACCTATGCCTGGCACATCATGCTGAGGAGGACCTGTGTCACACCATATCACAGTGCATAGCTGCCAACTCTCCAGAATTCATTTGCATTTCCGTATTTTAGAAATTATTCTTGAAATTCTGAATTTTGTATAAAAATTCCGATTTTCTCATTTTTGTTTTAGAATGAAAGGTTTGAGGGTCCTTTTTTTTTTTTTTTTTTTTTTTTTTTTTTTTCCGAACCGGTTTGATAAAGTGTTACTGAATAAAGCCCAAATGATGTTTTGTGAATTTTGACAGTTGTATGTGATAGAAAATGCATATTCTTTTTAAACCTCACATTCGTCAGCTGAAGCAGGGGGGAGGGGGTGGTAAAAAATTTGTTCAGTCAGAGGCCAAATTGCCCCCTTTTTAAGCCTACCCCACCCCCTTGAGCCCTTGTCACAGTGAAGAGAGCCTGTGTCCCTCGGCTTCACTGTGTGCCTGTATGTTCATTTTTAGTTTTTACACTTCAACTGCAGCACTTGTGCTTTGGGATACAACTTACTGGTTAATAGTGTTGATGGGCAGAGCGTAGCTGCCAACCCTCCTGAATTTTTCTTGAATTTCCCGAATTTAGAAATAATTCCTGAGATTCAGAATTTAGCGAAGAAACCCAGAATTTCAAAATTCTGTTTAAAAGCGTGGTGTTTGGATTTCATTTTTGAATAGGTTTGATAAGATATTGCCGAACAAAGCCCAGATGGTGTTATGTGGATGTTGGCAAGTGCATGTATGGAAAATTCATTTTCATTTTAAACTCAGCATTTGTCAGCTGAAACATAAGAGGGTTAGAAATGCTCTCAGTCAAATGCTGATCTGGCCCCTCCTCACTCCACACACACTGTTCAACCACTGGTTCCTTAATTTTGATTCCAGAAAGTTGGCAGCCATGGTAAATTTCAGTGACTGACTTTGAATAATCTGTCAGCAGCTTCAGTTAATGTTTGCTATGGTCATGTTTTCTCTTTATCAGTAGGCATGTGTGTTGATTTTAATGGGTGACATTTTCCGTGAAGACTGGTTATTGATGTTTTTTTGTTCTTGTGTGATGTATCTGTTAATTGCTGTCATTTTTTTGCTAATTTTTTCACTGTACCATCATGTTGCTGTCGTTGCTGTTTGTTGCCCTTGGTCAGGCAGATTATCTGTGCACAGATGCAAAAGTAGTCCATTTAAATTGGCCTTGCATGAAGTATATGATAAATGGTTTGAAGGACTGTTGAAGGTGGAAGTGGTGAATTTATTTTTTCGGTCAGAATTGATCTAGGGTCAGAGTTCCCTGACAAAATGTCTGTGGCGTATTTCTATATGTTGGTCAGTGCTGTCTTCATTTTCCTGACTACATGGGAATGGGGAGGTACCATTATCAACAGTGTAAGCAATAGTGATGTGATAATGACTCTCGTTGGATTCATGTTCATTTCTTAAATGTAACTACCTGATTGTTTTGTTTGTTTGTTTGTTTGTTTGGTTTTTTTGTTTTGTGTTTTTTGTTTTGTTTTTTGCTGTCCCAACCTCTGTGCCACCTCAGAGGCAGTGCACCCACGCCGCTCATTCCAACACCCCGTCCACAGCCTCAGCCTAGTCGGCCCCGCTGCACCCCCGCACCAGCAATCCACAGGGAGTAGTCCGTGTCAAGTCGTCAGGAGGCAACCCACCGAGGAGACACTGCACTGCTGCCGAGTCACTTCGGTGGTGTTCAGTGGCGCCTGTTCTGATCTAACATACACAGGACACCACCTACTAAGCCCCCTACTGACGACAATAATTGGCTTACTTGCGGAGCCGGCGTGAGTGAGCTCTCCTCCGGAGGGCGCCACCACCACGTCCGTCCAACGACAGCCCCCATGGGCTCGCCTATACTGGTGACCCCGGCGGAACCAAACCAAGGCCACAGACGTGGAGAGGAGGACATCGAAATTGAGGTCACCATGAGATCAGGGCGTGAAGGGCCACAGAACTTGAGACATTTTTTTTTATTTTTTAATGCTGATCGATGAGAATGAGGATGATTAAGATGATGCTACGGATTTCCATTTCGGTCTGAGATTACATGACAGGGCTGTACTCTACGCTTTCTTTCATAATATATATCCCGGCGTCAACCAGGCCCGAGAGATACAGGCACCTGCAGTGTTCCCCTGGAAATTGGAGCAACACTCTCAGAAGCGCATCCATTAAGTGGATGAAACTCGACTGTGTGGTCCCAGTCTTCCCAACTGAGTCTGCAGCAAACTCAACTCTGGGTAGGAGCCAGTCGGGGCAAAAAAACCCACATGACTCTGATGGGATTCGAACCCACGACCTCCCAGCCGGGAGTCCGCGACACTACCACTTCGCCACGGCGGCTGGTACGATTGTTTTTTTTTTGGGGGGGTGGGTGGGGGGAAGGGTTGTTAACAAACAGTGCTATATCCAAGCTTGCATTATGTTGACCATTTACACACACACACACACACACACACACAAACTCTCTCTCTCTCTCTCTGCACATACTGTGAGACAAGAAAGAAAAAGAATCAGATGGGAGGTCAAGGTTCTCATTTTTCACCCCCCCCCCACCCCTCACCCCCCCCCCCCCCCCCCCCCCCCCCCCCCCCCCCCCCATCTACATACCTTGCTCTGTTTGCACTTAATGCTTTAGAGTTGGAGCTGGACAATTTGACAGACTGAAAGGGACACTATCTCTCCCAAGATGTAGTTGCTGTTGTCTCTTGTCATTAGTAAAATGATGTGAATTCAGTGTGGCAGGGTTTATGTATATATCCTGAAACGTCTTGAGTGATGCATGTCACCAAGTCCAGTGTTTTTTTTTCACACAGTTGATATCATCTGACTTTGGTAAAATGCGGATGTGTGATCTTGAGGGTGTGCTCCAAGGTATGATCATGGCTGAAGGTGCCCGCCCCATCGTTGGAAGATTGAAGAGGAATGTGTCATTTTTTATTCATTAAATTGTGAGCCAAATAAAATAGTTCTTTCTGCCTGTAACACTAGAATCTTCTGTGTTTTGTCACTCGATCAATACTAAGTGTTTGTAAAATCCATGGTTCTGCTTTTATCGTATTTGAGGAACGAGAGATTTATTGGATTAATTTTAAGAACAATATCATGTTTTTTTCTGGGACGGTGGTTTTCATTGGTTTACAACATGTATCTGACATTGATCAACACTGCGAAATGGAGGAAGAAAACAGGAAGAGGAGACTGCAGCAGTGAAAATGGATGGGTTAGGGATGACAAACAAATAATGTTCTCTCAGGAGCCCTCCAAGGGTGTTGAATCCAGTAAACAGAGCCTGACTGTCGAAAGATGTGTTTGGCGTAATAGACATTACCATGTCAGACCATAGCATTCAACAGCAGTTAGTTAGCTTTGTCAGGCCGAATATTTTGTGGTTAATGCAGTAATAAGACCATCATGTAATGCCCACCCTACTTCCGCCAGGGAAGAAGCCGGTGGAAACTTCCTGTTCCTCATTCAACTTCGGCCTCCTGCCTAACGAGGACAGGTTTTATCGCTCTGTCTCACCTATACTTCTGTTTTTGTAGAGATTGCTTGTGTGCTTGCCTTCTTTACTTATTCTGTTGTGGCTTGCGCTAAAACCATGGGTACTATTGCCGCTTGAGGCTTACGGTTGGCGTTTTATTAAACTTTATTCACGCTCTATGGCGTGACGACTCATGACTTCTCTTTTCCAGTGCCATTTGTTCTCCATTTGGCCCTTACCCCGCCAGTATAGGAATGTGTCCTTGTTGTTGAAACGTGTCCCTCCTCGCTCTTTAATTCTGTTCCCCTTGCTTTTGGCCAGTGATTCATCTATCACTGCACTTTGGTTTATTCACGCGCTCCATCCCTGTAAATTCACTTCGACGATCGAACTTTGCCGGTCGCTTGAGCCTCCATCTTTATTCACGCCACGCTGGCCGACCCCTGCTTGGTCGTCCTCATTCGTTGTACCTGTTCTGTGCTACGGAGGTTCTCCCCCCCCTTTTAGCACCTTATTTTCATTTGTACTAGTACAGGTTGATTGAGTTCTTTACTATCTCTCGATCTTTTATTCCCTTATTATCATTATTTCTAGTACAGGTTGATTGGGTTTGCCTTACGATCTCTCAGTCCCCAATTAAATAGACTTTCTAGTCAGGTCCATCGAGTTTGCTTTATGATCTCTCGATCCCCTATTAAAGAGGTGAAACAAGCCTCCTAAATTCTCCCCTACCTAGTCACCTTTCAGCCTCGCTCCCATACTGCTGCTGTGCGTTAGTTTATTTTACTAATAATGCTTGCCACTTTCGGCAATCGAACCCTCACCGGTCAATCAATCCGCCATCTTTGATTGTTCCACGCCGGTTGGCGTTTCCGCCATATTGCCTCATCGCAAGGTGTCCACCGTCCGTCGCACCTGGTTTGCACCTGGTTTGGCGGTATGGAGGTTTATTGCCTCACCGCAGGTAGTCGCACCTGGTGTGCACCTGGCTTGGCAGTACACCTGGTTTGGCAGTACGGAGGTTTTCCCCGGGCACATTTATTAGTAACATTTATCTGTACCTTATCTATCATTACTACTGGTAGATCGGGTGTCTCTACGATCTCTTGATCTACCAACGTGTGCACATTCATTACTACCCCATGTATCATTATTACAAGGTAGATCAAGAGTCTTTGGCCTCGTTCAGCGTACTGGGGTTTAGTCTACGCAGTTTCCAGTGCCCCTTTATCGTCCTCGTACTAGTACACTCCGATCGAGTTTCTCGATCAAGCAGTACACAGTATTAGTATTACTACTATGAGTAGATCGAGTTTTCTATCGATTTCTCGATCCCCTGGTACGACAAACGATCGACTTACGATCTCGCTCACTTATTAGTGGTGCTGTATCTGTCAGTGCTGTTCCACACGGCCGATCGAGTTTATTTACAGTTTTTTCAATCGACCGACTTGTCTCCTCTTTGTGATCGTGTGCTCCAGGTTTGCTCTGCCACCATAGCCCAACATGGTGAAAGACGACGACGGGTCGAGCCACTTCGCCATCCAGAAGTCGCACATGTTCCCGCACGGCCCGGTTCGTCTGGCAGGGTCGGGTGTTCCAGTTCAAGGCTCTCACCTTTGGCCTCTCCCTCGCACCCTTCTTCTTCACGAAGGTTGTCAAGGAGATGGCCTCCCTGGCCAGACAGGAGGACATATGCCTCCTGGTGTACCTGGATGACTGGCTCGTCCTGGCTCCCTCCCGCGCCCAGTGCCAGGCCCACACCACTCGCCTCCTGAGCCTTGGTTCCACACTAGGGTTTGTCTCCAACCCCAGCAAGTGGGAACTCAACTCCAGTCAGCGGTTCTCCTTTCTGGGCATGAGTTTCAACATGATCTCCATGCAGGTCTCCCGACCCTGGAGAGGTCCGCCCGCATAGTGGACCTTACCTCCCGCCTCCGCGGGGCATCCCCGCACCTCGGCCAGAACCCTGACCTCCCTCCTAGGGATGATGGAGTCCCTCTCATCCCTCATTCCCCTGGGCCGGGTCCCCAGACGCCGACTCCAAAGGGAGTTTCATCGTTGTTGGTCTCAGACCTCCGACCGCTGGGACCAGACCATTCCCCTCGGGCCTTGGTCCCTTGAGCTACGGAGGAGTGGCTCAACTCCTCCACACTGACCCCAGGGTTCCCATCTCCCTACCAACTCAGCTCCTGGAACCCTAGACAGACGCCTCAAACTTGGGCTAGGGCACCCACTTGGAGAACAGTCATGTCATGCTCAGGAGTGTGGGACGCACAGACTGCCCGTCTCCACATCTACATCCTAGAGTTGGAAGCGGTCAGGTTCGCCCTCCTCCGCTTCCAACACCAGGTCTCGCACCCACACTTGTTCTCCTCCTCACGGGACAACATGTCGGTGGCTTACTATGTCAACAGGGGGGGTGGTCACGCACGGAGAATCACCCTCCGTGCGAGAAACATAGCGGGGACCCACAGTATCCTGGCAGACTCCCTCAGCCGGTCCAGGTCCCTCCTACACACAGAATGGACCCTCAGCAGGCTAACCCTGACCACGGTGTGGGAACATTGGTTCAGGCCCATGGTCAACCTCTTTGCCACCCGATTCAACATCGCCTGCCAGTGTATGCCTCTCCCGTCCCCTATCCCAAAGCATATGCAGTCGATGCTTCCTCCCTCACTGGTCGGGCTCGCTCAGAGCCAGCACTGAGCCTTTTCCAATGGGAGATATGGCCTCCTGGTGCTCATACAACTCTGTTCCCATCTGGCCCTTCCAATATCCAGATAGGCACCTTCCTATCTCGCCTCTTTTCATTAAGGCTCTCGGTTGGCTCCACTCTCGGGGTACTGGGAACGCTCGCACCCAGGTGCTCCTCCCAGTCCTATCTCTTGATGGCTTTCCAAGACGGTCAGATCGTCCTACGCCTAGGCGTATAAGGATCTGTCCATCTTATCTCCCCAGGCCTATGAAGTCAGGTCGCTGGCCACTTCCAGAGCGATCCAGCACTCTGTCCTCTCGTGCCACCTCCTGGAGGCAGCCTACTGGCATGCGGAAAATCCCTTCATAAACTTTCAGGGATGTCAGCATGACCAGGGCTGAAGTTTTTAGGGACTCCCTTCTGCAGCTAACGCAGCCATATCTATTTGTCGGCTAATCCCAAGAACCATTAGGGCACTAAGCGCTCCTCCATTCCTTTAAATTCTACTATGGGTCTGACATGGTAAAGTATATGACGCCAAAATGGGGAGTTCATATTATACTCCCTGTTTGGCTAGTATACTTACCATGTCAAACTCTAATGCCCACCCTGCCTTCCCCGCTAACGCTATGGTTCTTGGGGGTTACCTTTACGCATAGGCCTTGCTGAATGAGGAACAGGAAGTTTACACCAGCTTCTTCC
Organism: Conus betulinus; assembly: GCA_016801955.1. Classification (NCBI taxonomy): domain Eukaryota; kingdom Metazoa; phylum Mollusca; class Gastropoda; order Neogastropoda; family Conidae; genus Conus; species Conus betulinus. Next base: position 8,279 of record JADBJO010003380.1, read on the forward strand.
CTGGCGGAAGTAGGGTGGGCATCACGTGATGGTCTTATTACTGCATTAGCCACAAATAATTCGGCCAGCAGAGCTAAGTAACTACCGTTGAATACTATGGTCTGACATGGTAAGTATACTAGCCAAACAGGGAGTATAATACGAACTCCCCATTTCAGAAATATGTATGAATACCAGACCCACTGTCTGTTAAACCTGAGTAACTCAGCATAGCTTTCTGGGACATATCCAGGAACATGTGAAGACTAGGACCACACGTGATATTTACACAACATAGCTGTATAAAGACATAAGTGAAGACTAGGATCGTGCACATATGAACCCGAATGATAACGGCTTTTCTGTCTATAGACATGTTCAGGAATATAATGAAGACTTGACCAACACTATGTTTGAACCCAATTAACGTTTCCCAGCTGATAGCTGTCAAAAGATGTGTTTTTGGGGCAAATGAACACCAGGCCCATTTTCTGTGAAACGCCATAGACATGGCTAGCTGTTAAAGGATGTTTTCGGGGGCATGTGAAGACTAGGCTCACTCACTGTTGGACCCAGTAGATATGGTCGAACTGTCAAAAGCTGTGTTCAGAGACATGTGAAGACTTGGGTTTACACTGACATGAAAAAACGAGTAAAGCATTCAGTCACAAGTAATCACCAGGTGAGCAGAGAGCAAACATGTTGCATCATGTCTTAAAGAGTTTCTCTTTGCCAAATTACATGGACAACATCCATGAACATTTCATACCTTTGACACAATCACAAAGTTTAGCTTTCTTCCCTTTTCTTACAGTAACAGGGAAATGTAAAACATGAAAAGGAAAGAAAAGTTACTTTTCATCAGGTGTCGATGTAAAAGTAATTATTTTAACATCTGAGAAAGGTGGTTGCATGTCTTATTGATGTTTTGATTCCATTTATTCATGTATTACCAAACATCTTCAAATGGCCTCAGTGTTACCAAGAATATGAACGATATGATGCACACAGAAATACAGTGCAAGGTTTTCAGCTGTCATACGAGCAGAATGACACATATTCCTCAGTAATCATGAGTATGTTATAATAGCATCAAGTCCATGAAAACCTTGTTCAGAGATGTCCCACCTGATGTGATTTTTGAATTTCTAAAAGAGATCACATTTTTCATTTTTCATCAGATCTTGGATTCTAAGGAAGAAGCATTTTTAACGAAGTTTCAGGTGTGCTTTTAGAAAGTATGCGTGTAATGAGTGTGTGTGGATGTGTGTGTTTGTGTTTTAATGTGACTTAAGAGCTGACTTCAACGTGGTGACAGCCCTGGTATGGCCCTTTGCAGTCGGCCAAAAGACTATTATTTGTGTATAGATTCCTTCCACTTCACATTAATTTGTTTCACTTACTTTGGCTGAATTATTTTCCCTTTATGTGGCCGAATGGTGACAGGCAGTCATGACGTTCTGTTGAATCAGTTATGCACTCCCTTTGCTTCCCCTTGACTCGCGCACTTTTTCTAATATTTCATAGCTGAAAAGCAACAGTCATTTCATTTCAAAGGTGAATTTTGGCATGCAGTCATTTGACTTGTCTTGGATCAGTTACTTGACTTCTCTTGGGTCAGGTGTATCCACTAACGCTTCATGCTTGAGTGCAACCGTTGGTCATTTCATTTCAAAGGTGCATTGTGATTTGCAGTCATTGACTTTGGGCAGAGTTCTATCCGCTGGCATTTCATACCTGAACCATGGCATGCAGTCATTTCATTTTTCAGAACTTTACCCAAACAACCAAACAAAATATTTGTATGTCAATATTGAGTGTGTTCTTGAGATTGAACTTTGCTCTGTGTTTTGATTAATTTTTAGATTGTACAGATTGTAACCATCATATATTTATTTTCAAACTGACTTCTTCTCCTTTTTTTTTTTTTTTTTTTTTTTTTTTTTTTTTAACCTAAACAGTAAAGCTTTCTCAATTGTGCTGATTGTCTTTTTATGTCCTCTTTGTAGGCTAATGGAACATCAATAAGAACAGAAACTGTTTGGAAAAAAAAAAAGAAAAAGAGGGGATTCAGACTTTGTGTTTGGCGAGTGCCTGTTTGGGTCGAGATGTGTGTGCACACATACATGCTTTCTGTGTGTGGGTAGATGCATATTAATATTTAGTAAGAATGAAAGTTCACCTATGAATTTTTGAAATTCTATAATGTTCTTTGGGATAGGCCTTAAATGATCTTACAATCTTCCTGAGCCTTGTATGGTCAAGTGGGCTGTACTAAAACTGAAACAAAGATCTTCAATGATTTTTTTTTCTTTTTTTTTTAAGAAGACTGTGATGCGATTATTGGTATGCAGAGCTGAGTCAAGTCTATGATTAGAATGAGTGCCCACTAGACTAGAAATGGGATGGTTGATTCATCAAGTCATCAAAGGCCCATGAGACCTTTGCAGGGTAGGCACACCCTCTCTTTCCAGCTACTGTCTCCTAAGAATGCTAACTAAATATAGTCCGACAATGTCAGGCGAGGATCTGAAGTGATACTCTGTAACCATTCACATTGAGGACGCCACCATCAAGCAGAATGATGTGACTGATATATTCATGTTTCTCATATAACAAACAGAGCGAATACTAGTATAAAATATGTAAAGTACAATCTCTGACTGAATTACTTCATCAAAGTCGTTTATTAAAAGGGAAAAAAAAAAAAAAAGAAAGAAATCCATCCATAACTCTGTTATGCAACAGTCTTTTACACATTTTTCATATAAACTTAGGTGTGAATGGGCTGTCACTGGACTGGTTGTTGCCTTCATCACCTTTGTGAAGCTTAAACCAATGGTGGCGCATGTTCATGTTTTTTTTTTATTCATTTATACCTCATTTGTATTTGATGAAGTTTGGAAATAAAAATTTTTAAGCAAGAGCATCACTGAGGCCCCTCCTGCCCCCCCCCCCCCCCCAAAAAAAAAAAAAATTTTAAGCAAGAGCATCACTGAAGGCCCCCTGCTCCTCCCCCCCCCCCCCCAAAAAAAAAAAAAAAAATGCCCCCAAAAAAAAAAAAAAAAAAACCCTCAACACACAAAGTTGCGTCCTGATGCCTATTGGTACTGCACTTGACCCTGGTGAACAGTATAAAGGCCCAAATTCTATGACAGAAGCAATGCGGATCAGTTGAAGAAAAACAAATTTTTCTTTACAATAATTATTTCGATTGTGTTTATTTCCGTTTATCTACTTTTGCATTCCTTTATTCACAGTAAAGTTTGTGTACGTTCCTTTTATCTCCTTTTGCATTCCTTTATTCACAGTAAAGTTTGTGTACGTTCCTTTTATCTACTTTTGCATTCCTTTATTCACAGTAAAGTTTGTGTACAAACATTCACCAAACTTGAGCGAGTCTGTGGATTAATACTGTTTGATTTCATACCTGATCTTACTCAAAATTCGGTCCGTCTCTCAGAGCACAAGCACTCTTAAATGCTTAACTTAAGGGAAATTACACTTGAGGCACACCTGAGTAGCTCTGACAGTTCTGAGAAAATTTAACATTTCTTTTTAACGTACTAGTACTAGTGGAAAGTGCTTCATGCATCACTACAAGGAGAGTGGGTAGCAGTACACTTCAAACTTGTAGGTTAAAGTGTAAGTTGCTCTGTCTCAATGTTTCATCTTCTGGGCCACTTCAGTGACATTACCTCATGCTGCCATGGATGACCCAGCTTCCCAGCCACAGATACATCCTGGTTTTTCACCACAGCCCCAGCTTCAGCAACCCACAGGGAGCAGTCGATTTCAAGTCATCAAAAGGCAACAAGCCAGAAGAGACACTGCACTCGTGCCGCTTGTGTTCAGTGGTGCTATGGCACAACCAATGTTTGGTAGATAGTCAAGGTCTGATTGGTTTGGCTGATATGTAGGTCAGACATCTGCTAAGTCATAGCCCGGAGACCCTCTTCTTAAATTCTCTTCTCTTGGTCATTAATTCATTTATCCGTCAGCTTTAAATCATGCACAGTGTGGCCTCAAAACATAGTGGATGTGGTGTAGCGTGTATGGACTAGTCCGCACGCTGTGACACCTTGAGGAAACAGACACTCGGCAGTGCCTCTTCTGATCCAGCATACGCAGAAAATAACTGCGCAGTCACAGTCAGCTGGAGTGAATGCTCCTCTCCAGAGGGAGCCACCGCATCCATCCAAAGACAACCCCCATAAACTTGCCAATATCGGGAACCTTCACTTGAACCTGCTGAAGACATGGACATGGGAGAGAAAATCCAGATTTAGGTCACCATGAGACCAGGGCATGAAGAACCATAGACTTTGAGACCTTTTTTTGAAATACGGTTATTGATGAGGATGATGAAGATAATGCTTAGCAGTTCCATTCTGATCTCTCACACTTCATGATGGGCCTGTACTATACACTCGCTTTCCTAATGTATCCCGGCATTAACCAGACCTCAGAACTACATACCCCTGCAGTGAAATTTGAGCAGCACTCTCTTACCAGTCATGCTGTGTGGCTCCGGTCTTCCCAACTGTGACCATGGCAAATGCTGTGAATTGTGTTCAGTCTACATTCACATCGTGACATCATGTTGCACAGACTGAACAGATAAAGAACCATGTAAAATTAATGCACAAAAACTGGAAAATGTAGCAACAACAACTTCTTTCGGGGAAAAAAGTTAATTATTGAAAGGAACTGAACTGAAACCAGAGAAAATTATTTCCAGTTGAATAGTAATGCCCTTGAAAATCTGGAACAAAAAGTCAGCAATGCCTTCTTTAAGCGAAACCGTATGGAAAAAAGTTGGCAATAAGAAGTCTCTCACATTAACAGCTTCACTCTTTTTCTTTTACAGCAGCATGTTTTACTTATGCTAAATTCAGTTGTTCTCCACTTGTCTATGATAATAAACAGAAGCTGCTTTTGTACAGATACTTGTATTTTGTCTCAAAATATCTCCGTTAGGAAGCAGGGTTACTGGAATTTCCATTCATTGCAGTGTAAACCTGGAACGTAGAGACTTTAGGTAAAAGCGACAACTGCAACCCATGGAGTGAAAACTCTGGAAGACGTAGTGTCTTTAAGGCATTAATATTGCAAGAGTGCACAGCATCATGAGAAATCTCGTCAGTGAAGTTGTGCAGGATTTGTGATTTATGACACCATTTGTCTGCACTGGGTACAACACGTGGAAAGTGCAACAAATGTTACCATCTTGCTGTCCTCAGGTCTGCTTTGCTAAGGGGGTGTACATTTCTGTATGTGTGCTGCTGAGAGTGTGTGAATTATAAGCCCTAAAATTTCTTTTTCAGTTTCCTAGGAACAGGCAAATATCATTTTTCATTTGGGACAGATATTAGTCGTGTTACAGAACCTGAGTGTGTCTATGCTCTGACTGTATGTTACTATGTTGATTATACATGGTAAATACAGAGAGGGAGACACACACCCATACACACACACACAATCACACATGCAAATATGCATGTACACGAGCGATCACACACACACACACAAAAATCTCAACAAAACTTGTCGATGCACTACTGAAGGTTTTATTGCCCAAAATGTGAAATACAGATCTAATAATGGCAGACCAAATTTTTTTCTATCAGAACTAACCTTCTGTGAAAAACAACATGAACAATCATACTTTCTTTAAAAAAAAAAGTATCATTTGAGAAAATAAAAAAGAAAGAAAGAAAGGGAAACCTCCTGATTTTGATCGGGACATGTTAACCCTCTTATACTTGCAACAGGACAATCCGGGACTTAACATCGGGCGCCTGTTCTTCCCGTACTGGGACCTCTCCATGGGAATTTTCCATCACGCAGTGATCACATGTGTAGACACGCACAGTCGCAGACAGTAACTAGGAAGACTCAGGCATGGCGCAATCATGTGCTGGCACTATTTTTTAGTGATGGAACCGTGTGTGTTCATTGAGAATAGGCACAGAACACAGCGATTAACTTTGTGAATGGAAACTGACCAACTTTCACAATGGCGGCTTTTGCGTCTGCTACGAACGACTAAGAGATGATCGACTACTCGCAAGAGGAGTTAGATCAAATTATTGTAGAGTGGAGACGTTTGAAAGAAAGATGGAGAATGAAAGTGATATAGAAGTTGGTAGTCGTGTTGAAGAAGACGGTTAAGTGCAAAGCAACCCGAAATATGATGTTCCACTGGCAACGCTTCAGACAAAATGGCGGCCCGCGACACATGGCAAGGCAGGGGTGCATCAGTTTCAGGAACCCACTGGGCCGGCTCACTCGTTACCTGATACTGCTACACCACTTGATTTTTTTTAGTTTTGTTTGTTCCTCTTTGTTTTTTTTAAGACTGCTGCCGATGAAACAAACAGGTATGCAAGACAAAAACAAGCTGCAAAGGGCGCACCTGACCCTCTTTTTATAGTATTGGTGTGACATGTAAGATAAGATAAGATAATGTTGCTTATAGCCCAGCCGACCGGAAAGGGCCACATCAGGGCTGTCACCACCACGTTAAAATCAACTCACCAGTCATCTAAAAAAAAAAAAAAAAGTTTCACACATCTCTTTAAATGATATCTTCTAGAAAACACACCAGAAACTTCGTTAAAAATCTTTCTTTCCGTAAAATCTTAAGTGTGTGACATGTGACAAGTTTTGTATGACACTGGTGGGACAACCAGTGGGACCTGTACTGCCAGGCAGCGCATGGATCATCACGTCAGGTAGGCCTCGGATTTCATCTTACACTAACAACTTGCATCAGCATGGTGATTGCACATGCTTGCATGCTATAAATTTGATTGTCATCATAAAACGTCACGTGTCTGGTGACAATTTGGTGACAGTGACACGACCTATATCTCTAAGACAGACAAAATATAGTTCAGAGTGAAGTGCATGCTCTTATGAAACTGTCTGCCAATTTTCTTTCTCCTAGAGGTTCACATATATTATTCCCCACAAGTTAATCACACATACAAGGGGAGTTGTATCATACTCCCTGTTTGGCTAGTATACTTACCATGTCAGACAAAAGCATTCAACGCAACTTAGCTCTGCCAGGCCGAATTTTTGTGGCTAATGCAGTGATAAGACAGTCATGTGACGCCCACCCTACTTCCCATAGGAAGAAAGCCTGTGTCCGCTTCCCTGTTCCTCATTTTCATCTTCGGCCTGCAGCCTACGCAAGATAAGTCTTGTGCTCTGTCTTGCCTATATGTCTGCTCGTGTAAAGATTGCTTGTGTGTTTGCTTCTTTACTTGTTCAGTTGTGGCTTGCGCTAAACCCTGGGTACTATTGCCGTGTGAGGCTTACGGTTGGCGTGTTTTTTTATTTTATTTTCACGCTCATTGTGACTGCTCTCGCGACTTTGTTTTTCAGTGCCATTTTCTCAAATTCAGTACTTACTCTCCGGTGTAGGAACACGTCCCCTCCTGGTGGGAACGCATCCACGGCCCATTCTTCTCTTTTACCGGTTACCCTTCATTCTCCTTTCTCTGCGTGTTAGTTATTTACTCTCGCGCTCCATCCGGTAATTTCACTTCGGCGATCTAACACTTGCGGTCTTTTGGGCCGCCATCTTGTTCACTCCTCGCCGGTCATCCTTTTCCGCCATTTTGTCTCACTTCGTGGCCATCCACGTACGTCGTACCTGGGTTTAGTGGTACGGAGGTTTCCCCTCCACTGTTCAATAGCACCTTATTTTAATTGTACTAGTACAGGGCGATCGAGTTTTCTCTTGATCTGATAGTTAAATTCCCCACAAGTTAATAATCACACACGTACCCATTTTCAGGCTGAAACCTGTAAAAGAAATCTGAAAAATCTATGGGAAGTTTGCAGTCAGAGAAACTGAGTATAAGAGGGTTAAAGTAATGAACTAAAATACTTATTCTACAAAATCATCAGCAGTACTGGAAAACTGTTAAAATGACAATTCTAACCCCGTAGAATTATCGTAAAGTGAGATTTTCATGCAAACTGTAACGTAAAAAGATTTAATTGCAGTTGGAAAAAAAATGTACCTCGTGCATGGTGCAAAGATGTACAGAATTCAGAATAACGTTTGGATTCTAACAGACATACACTGCAAACATGAGTGAAGAAAAATTTTAAAATAATCTTTTTCAAAGTAAATTATTTCATATCTTAATTTTGTCAAAGTGCTGTCCATTCAGATCTTTACAGCATTACCAAACAGTGCCCAAACCATAGTAATATAAATATGAGCCAATATACAGTTGTGACCAGAAAAAAAAAAACACAAAAAACCAACCTCTTATTTACATGGTCATCAGTCTCCTACTAGCTTTAGTCCTTGTTTTGTCAACCTGTCGGAAGTACCTGTCTTCCAATGGCTGGCGTTCAATCTTATGGTTGAGCTCCACAATTCCATTTTCTGTCATTTAACACCGCATTCCCCACACCTCTATTTAAGGGTACAGACTGAAAAAAAAAAAAACGTTTCCCTATAGTTAAATTCATATTTGTTCTAACGTAACAGTAATTACATGACAGGGAGAGAACTGTCTGACCAACATGTCAAGAACCATTTTGAATGAGATGCTATCTTGGACTGAACAACCAGTCAGTACTCATTCAGAATCACAACCCATCACCGACTGACCAGCATGTCAACACTCATTCTACATGAGAAGCTATCTTCGTCAGTACAGACAAACTCGCCGCAACTGCTTTTCAGTCAAAGACCCTCTGTTTAAAACAATCATTTGGGGAGACATATTTTCTAAGACTACCTGAAAAAACAAACCCGATGTAGCTGCTAACAGAATGAAAAACGGCACAGACATTGAGATGAGTACAATCAACTGAACTACAGAAAACAATGGTGGCTTAGAGAGAAAACAAAATGCACTATCAAAGATGATCATCGTGCTTAAATAAAAAGAAATACATCAATGATTATTCAAAATTAATGTCCATATGCTGCTAAATATTCAAGAACTATGCTAATCTTACTGATAACGCTGTAACTACCTGCACACCCAGAAATCATAGTTTGTATTGCACTTTACACTTACAGTCATAATTATCAAAAAGAAAAAAATCACACTCCCTGTTTGGCTAAGTATACTTACCATGTCAGACCATAGCATTAAACGGCTGTCAGTCAGCTCTGTCAGGCCGAAGTTTTGTGGCAATGCAGTCATAAGATAGTCACGTGACGCCCACCCTACTTCCGATTACGGAAGATGCCGAAGATCGTGTACTGTCCGTCATTCAACGAGGCCTGCGCGCAAGGCAACCCCAGGGAACCTTGGCGCTAGCGGGGAAGGTAGGGCGGGCATTAGAGTCTGACATGGTAAGTATACTTAGCCAAACAGGGAGTATAATACAAACTCCCCATTTTGGCGTCGTATACTATACCATGTCAGACCATAGCAGAATTTAAAGGAATAGGAGGAGGGCCGAGCGCCCTAATGGTTCCTGGGTTAACTGTTATGGCTGCATTGGCCGCCACAAATGAAACCCCTTAGAACCATCAGCCCTGGTCATGCGGATGTCCCTTAGATAAAAGTTTATGAAAGGGTTCTCCGAACGCCAGTAGGCTGCCTCCAGGAGATGGCACACGGGGACAGAGTGCTGGAACGCTGTGGACGTGGCCAACGCTCTGACCTCGTGGGCTCGAGGGGAAAGGGCTGGGAGGGTCTTTGTGGGCCTGGGCATAGGCAGATTTTGAGAGGAACGCCTGGGGAGGGAACGCTCCCAGTAGTATCTCTGAGACACATAGAGGGTCATAGGTCCATGTCCCCGCTGCCTCGCTGCCTAAGATATCCGCTAGGGAGCGGATAACCCGGGGAAGGAGAGGTCGTGCCCGGTTCCTGGTTCTTCGCTAAGAACTCAGGCAGGAACTTAAGCGAGAGACCGATCCGTCTCTGAGAAAGGCGATGTCCCGAGGGTCACAACTGAGGACCTGAATCCCACTTCGCCTCCTGGCTGAGGCCAGGGAGAGAAGGAAGGTGGTCTTGAAGGGGAGAATGACAAGGAATAGCACGGAGGGGCTCGAAAGGGGGGTTTCTGAGGGAGTCAAGAACCAGAAAGAGGTCCCACATGGGAGCGCGCCTAGGGGACTGAGCTTCCCGTAGGGCCACCCCCCCCCGAGATAGTTCTCTAAGGAGAAAGTTTATTGTCGAATGATGGGCCGCCCAGCTGTCAGATGGTGGTGCCTACGGCCCGATCTGTAGCCCCGAATGGAACTAGCAGAGAGCTTTCGAGACGATGAAAGGTGGGATAGGAAATTGCCTATCTGGTGGGATAGGAACTTGCCTATGTGGATGTTGGAGGGGAGGAGGTAGGGGACCGAGTTAGCCGTGCACCACGTGACCCATCTCTCTCATCGCGGTGGTCGCAATTTGGCTGGCATAGAAGCCAAGCGTGTAGGCGAAGCATCTGGGGATTGGAGTGAGGGAGGCCCGAGCGAGGTTGTCTGAGTAAGTCCCACCAAGGGGCTAGCTGGAGAGGGGGAACGTGAGTGAGGGACCTGAGGTCCCGGAACCACAACTGAGTCGGCCACCACGGGGTTATGAGGATGAGTTTGGGTCTCTCCAGCCTGGCCTTCCTGATCACTTTGTGAAGTATGGGGAAGGGGGAAAGGCGTAGTAGGCGAGGAGTCCCGTCCAGGGGAGGGAGAGCGCATCGACCGCGTACGCTCGGGGGTCCGGGAGTGGAGAGACATACATGGGGAGTCGATGGTTGTACCGGGTCGCAAATAGGTCGACCATGGGCTTGAACCAGTGTTTCCCAGACGGTGGTTAGTGTCAGCTTGTTCAGGGTCCACTGTGTGTGCAGAAGGGTCCCTGACCGGCTGAGAGTGTCTGCAGGATGTTGCGTGTCCCCGCTATGTGTCTCGCACGGAGGGTGGGCTCCCCGTGCGTGGCACCAGCGAAGGAGGGCCTCTGTCCGTAGAGAGAGGCCGATGGAGTGAGCCCCCCCCCCCCCCCCCTTTGTTGATGTAATGGGCTACCGACGTGTTTGTCCGTGAGGAGGAGAACCAGTCGGTGAGAGATAGATGTTGGAAGTGGAGGAGGGCCAGCCTGACCGCTTCCAATTCTAGTATGTTGATGTGGAGGCGAGCCATCTGTGCGTCCCACATCCCCGAGGCATGACTGTCCCCCAAGTGGGCCCCCCAGCCCGAGTTTGAGGCGTCTGTGTATAGTTCGAGGGACTGTGTTGGGAGAGAGATCGGAACGCCTTCGTGAAGAGGAAGGGTGCCAGGGAGAGGCCAAAGGGGAGAGCTTTGAACTGGAACACTCGAGCTTGCCAGACAAACCGGAGGTAACGTCTGTGCGCCGGGTGAATAAGGATCTGGAAGTACGCATCTTTCAGATCTATGGAGGTAGCCCAATCTACGTGATGGATGGAGTCTCTGATCTGGGAGGGCGTGTCCATCTTGAACTAGGTATGTCTGAGGAACTTGTTGAGGGGAGAAAGGTCAAGGATGGGCCTCCATCCCACCGAAGGTTTGGGGATCACGAACAGGTGGAGAGTAAACCCCGGGTTGGGCTGGAAAACTTCGGTGATGGCCCCTTTCTGAGGAGTTCGAGGACTTCCAGGCGAAGGGCGTCCGCCTGGGCAGGTGGGGGGGTCGCTGGGGGACGGAGGAGGAGAGCGCATGAGGGGAGGACGACGGTGAGCCCACGGTAGGCGAAACCCGTCCTGAAGAACCGACACTACCAGGGGCTGAGGCCCATACGTCGCCACTGGCAGGCGGCCGGGAGAGGTTGCCCGCCAGGGGAGCCGATGGTCCAGATGGGGGGAAGGGGAAGAGTGTGGCCGGTGCCTTGCTGGGCAGGTTTGGGCCAGCTCCATGCGCACTACGGGAGTGTCCTCCAGTCACCGGCGGGGCCGTGCTTGCTGGCCAAACCAAAAATTTTGGCGAGGTTTAGGTTTAGGCCTCTGTGAGTTAAGTGGCCGCTTGGGGGGCCTGGAAAGGCGTGGCTGAGGCCGGGGGGCAAAGGACGCCGCCTGCTTGCGTTCCTCGAGCGAGAGAGACATAGCCTAGGTGGAGTGCCTCGCCAAAGAGCGAGTGATCCTGGCCCGGGACACATCGTAGGGATGCCCTGAGTGCCGGGGAGAGTGAGGAGCGTGCAAGCACCGCGTCTCTAGCCACTAGCAGACAATTAAAATGGCTTGTTGCTGCGCTGTCCGCCGCAGCCGCCAAGTGATGCGATATCCTGTTAACTAGGTGTCGCATAAAGGGGTCGCTGAATAAGCGAGGTTCGTCCTGGTGTGGTTCGGAGTTTGTATCCGAAGGCACTGGGACGGCGCCGTCATCCCCAGGCCAGAGTACCTCCGCCCTCTGCAAGAGCATGCTAAGGTAGGCATGCCCTGCAGTGGTGTGTAGATGCCCATCAGGCGACAATCTGATTGGGAGATGGCCCACTCCCTGGTAACCGGATTGTCGGCAAAGAGGGAGGCAACTGGGTGCTTCCTGTGGGTCCCAAGTAGGGCGCCGAAGGGGGCCGCATTGGGTGCCGGGGGCAAGTCTTGACCCCCGCGGGGACGGCGTCTGCACCCCTGGCGCGTTTTGCCGGACTCTCCCACAGCGAAGTGAGTGACTGAGGTGCGACAATTCTGAGTCTGGAGTATTGGCTGGGGGCAGCCCAACGATGTCAGGGAAGGGCCAGATCGGCAGAGGAGGGGGCGTCCCTCGACACGAAGTCCGGTCGGTCGAACCCGTTCAATGGTGTGGATGTCATAAAGGGATGAGAAGAAGTCCTCATCGTAGTCGTCCTCAGGCTGTGGGAGTCAAAGTTCCTGGGAAGGGAGGTCTTCCTCAGGGGGCAACTGCGCGGGTGCGCGAGGGTCCCGCCCTGGTAGGGTGGTGGCGGGGGGAGGGGGGATGGCGGGACCCTCGTGGCTCTATGCTCGGCAGACGGGCTGGGGTGGGAGAGCCCGGACTGCCGATCGGACAGCGCCCGAGGTGGGAGACCCAGGTCGACCCAAGTCTGCGAGGTTGGGTGCCACAATCGACCAAATTGTTGTTAAGGTTGGGTGTGTGTATTGAGGCACTGGTCCCTCTCGGGGGCATAGAGCCACTGGTCCCCCGGGAGATAAGCGGGCTGTGGCGGCCCAGAGTACTGTGCAGGGACTCGCCGGGGACCGGGGTAACCTTGGGCAGCAGGGGGGGAATAGTAATCGACCCTGGTATGTGGTTTCCCCCCGGGAGCGTGCCGGGTCCCAGTGGAATGGGACAGGTTACCCGTGGTCCCGCTGGTAGATCCTCCCCCCGGAGGAACGGGACCGAGGACGTTGCCCAAATGGGGGCCGAGTAGGTCGGACCCCGAACGTCCTGAACCCCTAGGGGAACCTGCGACGGGCGAGCGGGGTTGGTCGGCCGTCTTGTGTATGTTCACAAACCGTGGATGCACTCGGTGTTCCCATACGCCCAGAGTTATGGACATGTGCATGGTCGTGCCAAGACGTGGCCATAAAACTGCGTCGGAGATAACTGGACGCTCCTCGTGCAGGGGTGTTGGCTGCACCTGTGCACGGTGGGGGAGAGCGTCGTGAGACGGCGAGTCCGGATGGGGGGAAGAAGTGGACCCGCGCGTCCCATAAGTGCGAGTGACGGGTGGGGGTTCCAGCCCAAGGCCGTCACCCGTGCCTGTCCGCGGCCCGGCAAAGGTCCCCGGGGGCCGGGGGTCGCGTGACTCGGCATAGTAAGTGGATGTCTGACTATGCGCAGGAAAGCTAGAAGGCAGGGTGGCTGGGGGAGAAGCGGAATCCCGCTCGGATTTCTTGGCTAGACGGGGTCCCTTAAAGGGGGGCCTTGCCCTTAGATTTTCCTGGGCAGGTTGAACGAAAGGCACTTAGAAATCGCAGCCGGTTGCCTTCTAGCTTTCGAACGCAACGGTCGTGCGTCCGTCGTCGGGTAGAGGAGGGAGACTCCCGCGTCCCCTCCGCGGAGGGACGTCTCCGTCTACCGCGGCCGGCCGTTCTCCCAAGGAGAGGACGGTTCGCTCGGGGTTGGAACCAACTCGTGGGTCCTCCGGGAATGTGAGCGAACTCTGAACGTCAGAGTTATTGCTCGACCCAGCCGAGTCCTTCACCATATTGGGCGATGGCGCCGAGCGAAACCGGAGCACACGATCGTAAACGGGAGACACGACGGTCGATCGAGGAGGATAACCAAGTCGACCGATCGATCGTGCGCACACAATAAAATAAAAACGTAAACAACGCACACAATGGAATATACAGGTAAACAAGTCCGTACAGGGACACAAAGCGCAGCAGAAATGAGCGAAACAGTGCGTGAGAAGCGACCGTGGCGTGGGCCCAAAGTGCAGAGTAACGCCACGTGTAAATACAATGACGCCGGTCGATCGCGATCGTTAAGGACACGAAGGCGAGCGAGAATTGTGACAACTGAAAGAAAGGGGTGCAAACCAATTGAGGAAGCAAATTCAGGGCGAAAAAACCACGTAAAATACCGAGGGTTAGAAGTTGGTGCACAAGAGAGGGAGACCGGCGCAAAACAAGATGGCGACGAGACCGGCTCACGATCGTCGCGCGGGAGGTTGTGAAAACCGGAGCACACGATCGTAACACGACGGTCGATCGAGGAGGGTATACAGGTCGATCGACCGTGCGCACACAATAGCAATATAACACAATGGAAATATAAAAGTAAACAAGCTCGCACAGTGACAGAAACGCAGTAGCGACCAAAGTGCTGAGAAACGCCACGTGTAACAGCAATGCCGAAGGGCGATGCGATCGCCAGCACAGACAAACTCGCGAAAATGTGGCTTTTTCAGTCAAAGACCCTCTGTTTAAAACAATCATTTGGGGAGACATATTTTCTAAGACTACCTGAAAAACAAAACCTGATGTAGCTGCTAACAGAATGAAAAACAGCACAGACATTGAGATTGAGATGAGTACAATCAACTGAACTACAGAAAACAATGGTGGCTTAGAGTGATAAACAAAATGCACTATCAAAGATGATCATCGTGCTTAAAATAAAGGCCGAAATACATCAATGATTATTCAAAATTAATGGTCCATATTGCTGTAAATATTCAAGAACTATGCTTGTCTTACTGATAACGCTGTCAAACTACCTGCGCACCCAGAAATCATAGTTTGTATTGCACTTTACACTTACAGTCATAATTATCAAATAAGAAAAAAATCAGCCCAACCCTGATGTTCATGCAATATAAATCAACAACAGATAATGAACTGCACATTCATCTCAAGATCTGTTTATTGCGAAAACTCTCGAGTCAGATCCTGAGACCGTTTGGTCTATGCACTGGCGATATATTTTTATCTCTTGTACACCTCTTGCTGCTATCCAGTCATTTTTGCCAACTAATGTCAACTATTTAAAATTGGAATGTAGTCTGATTGATTTTTCTTCTAATGCTTTTTTTTTTTTTTTTTGGTCGACGAATGTAAACTTAAACATGTAAGATTTTACACATAAGCAAAAGATACAAAGTTTACTTCATTTGTTTATGATATCACAGTATCTTTTTTTTTTCTTCAAAGAATGGTCTGTAGTGGATTTTCCAAAGAATAAATGCTTTTCACAATCTCGACAACAAAACAAGCCACATGGATACAGCCCACATACAAATCATTATGCTTCTGCAATTTTATGAGGATTTCAACTGAAATATCCAAACTTCCTTCACCTTTTCCTCATGGATGACAAATATGCTATGAACGCATAGCTAAGGTAACGACCACAGGATGATATGCACACGGATGAGAAAGAGGTCGTTTGGAACTGTTGTACATCTGGTTTTAGATTTATTATGGTACCACAAAATGTATGTTTGTTGTAGGATTTCACGATTCCTTTTTTACAAGTTCTTCTAAAGAAGTGTGTTGTGTGTGTGTGTGTGTGTTGGGGGGGGGGGGGGGGGGGGGGGGGGGGGGGTGTGTGCAAAACTGCTTGATTCAGTAGCTGGTGATTGGGCTGGGCTAATTTCACTATGATCCTTAAAGAGCTCTAAGACTGAATACATTCTGTTTCAAATCATTCATTAACATGAAAGTCTTATACTTTACAGCACCAGGCAAAGAAGTCAAAATCTCATGACTACATCTTAAAAATGAATTTGTTGGAAGACGCTTTAACATTAATTTATTGCCTCATCTTATTCTGCATTGTTGGCCCTCCTCATGGAAAGGATTGGATGTAAAAAACAAAACAAACAAAAAAAAAACCAACCATAGCTGTATTCATCTATAATCCCATATATATGAATTTTGTCTTGTCTTCTCTCTCTCTCTCGTCGTTTACACACATACACACACATAAACAGTCATCCACATTCATCAGTTCTCTATCTTTTATGGATGACCATCTTCACACCTCCTCCCCCCCCCCCCCCCCCCCCCCCCCCCCCCCCCCTCTCATTCCCTTCCCTACATCTGTCTGTCTGTTCCAAGCCAGTGTAAACTTTCACGTCACACATCATCTGCCTGGATGCTACTTGACTGACTAATCCCCTGTGGAAATTTGATGTCACATTCACGTGTCCACACCCCACCCCCTCCTTTCCTTTCCTTCCCCATTCAGTCTAGCACCACAGAAAAGGTTGCCGCAAAGCTCCCTTGTATACTATCTGATAACGACTCGACCCTTGTGAACGGGACTAGTATTTCCTTTGTCTCCCACACCACAACAAAGAAATGCTGGCATCCACGATGCCCCCTCAAGCATTTCTTGAGTTCACACACGGTTAAGCGCATGGTAACCTTGTAGCCTCACACGGCAGCATTGAATGCTGACGACTGTAAAGAAGTCAGAGACTGTCATGTTTGGGCCACACTGCACATGTCGAGAAGTCTCTGCCACTCAAAATGACTCAACACGCCTTCCATAGTAATTTCATTAGTATCATGTTCCTCTGTCAGCCAGACAGACGTCAGAAACCTGATGGTTAGCTCAACCCTCCTAGAAGCAAAAATAAGCCTCCAAATCCACAAACCCACTAATGTCCATACCACCGAACTCAGCCGTTTTCAATGTATGAAATGCAACACCACGAGAAGGAAATGTTTCTCTCTGCTCAACTGGGACCCTGTGTCCAGTTTCACTGTTTGTCCCACAAGAAAAGTAATTGTAGTCTAGCTGCTAAGTTTTGAGACTAGGCGTAGTTTGTATCTACCCTTTATATTTCAGCAGGATAACTTCATGCCAGTACAAGATAGAATCTGTTAAGAAGATTTACGAATACTGTTGTTTGTCCAGATGCTTTGTAGTAGATGACCGTTTACATGTGTGCTTGCTTAGAGTGTACTCGAGTATTAATCACACCACCTAATTATCTGACTAGTTTGAAGTTATTTTCTGTCAACTGTTCAGCAGTTTCTTACCGTCTCACACCAGGATGTTAAAATCCACTAAACAACCTTAGAGAAGAACTGGAGACAGAAAACTGAAGGCGATACATTCATGTTAGCCCCTCTTATGCTGTGTGATACCTCACACTTTTCTTGGATGTTCAGAAGGCAAGTGTGAGGGCTCATTAAGCCAGAATCCCATCCACTCATGTACACAGCATGTTCTTGTAACCACCACAGACCCTGGGACCCCATCGTCCACGACAACTGGCTCAGCACAGTGACAAATATCCACGCCACCGTATGGCCAAGTGTACAACCGACTGTCCAGCTGGTCTGCCCCTAGCGGTGACGTCAACACACTGGACAGTGATCTGTGCACCTCTCCACCTCTACATCAGTTGTTGTCTCGTTCGTCATTTGTCAGATGGATTCCCCCCGTCTCCTCAACAAAGGTGGCAGTACGTCACAGGTCCTCCAGTTTCTCCGTAAAGCTTCAGATGGATTCCCCCTGGGACTGGCAGTGGGCCAGGTCCTACTCTTGGACTGTACATCAGTTAGGTTGTCATGTACCCACTGGACTCCAACTCACAGCAATAAGTTGGACACAGGTTTTTATTATGAGACAAAGTGTGAAGAAGCTGCCCCCACGCTAGGCCAGACTGAATCTCATGAACTAGTATTACTTTGCATCTTAATCTTGTACACAAAAGTAAAGTTTCGTGGGTAAACTTGCGCTCATCTTGTGTCAGTCTATTTGTTGTTCGGACTTCATTTCATGTGTGACCTTATGTCTAATTCTGTCTGTCACTCAAGAGCACAAGCAGTTTTAAGTGTCTAAACCTAAGCTAAACTACACCTGAGCCATGCTTGAGTATTTTCTCCAGTCCTAAGAAAAAAAAAATTCTGTCACTGACCAGTACCCAAAAGTTGCTCCTTCAACCTCTAAAAGAGAGAGAGCTGCCATACTTCAGTCTGGATGCCGAGTGAAAAATGGATTCCGATTTGCTGCAATTAGCGCTCACAGAACTGACGATTGCTCCCCCGACTGACCTGTTTATATCCAGAGTGAATGCACAAATGAAAGGTTACAGCTCTTTCAGACCTGGCCCTTGAGCCTATGCTGTGGATGGATTTTCAGTCTCATGGAATGATGACATCTTCGATGCATTTCTTCCACTGAGCACTTCTGCACAATCAAGCTGCAGGGTACTGGCAGTGCCAGACTGGCTCAACACACGCGGCTTCCAGTCATGTGCAAATCGTTTGGTGATGCTCCCAGTGTGGCTGACGTGCTAGTTTTGTTTCCTTTGGCTATTCCCAATCTTTGATCAAAGAACAGAGTCATGGACACACCAGGCTGATTTAGTTGCAGTCTAGGAGGATGACTTTTCCATCTGTAGTGTACGTTTTATGTCATATGTTTTTATATCATATGTATTTAGTACAATAACACTGTGTGTTTGACCAGCTGGGGGTTAATTTTCATACGGCTAGTCAAAATTCAGGCTCCTGTTCACAATCTGGTCATGGGCTTTCCTACGATCCCCATTCAAAATGCATCTGAAAGCATCAACGTGTAACTGACTCCAGATGGTCATACAACACAATAGTGAGAGGACCACTGGTTGATCTACCTGCTTTCACAAAGACGGTGACATGTTACAGGCAGCTGACTTGACTCTGTCCTCGTCCAAGTTACCCACAGCACACATCACAACTGACAGCAGGTATGTCAAAGGGCAGATCAGAGCGGCAGTGTTGTGGGCAATACTTTCTATGACCTCATCCTTGGGTGCCATTACGGCATCCTCAAGAACTCCTCTCATTCTGAAATTATCTCCAAAGTCAACATGAGGGCTACCAGAAAGTGAAATCTTCATCCCCATGAGGGTATGAAATGGACTCGGCTGATTTACCCCACTTCACAAGTGCTATGAGAAGCTGCTTAAGGGTCATTATCCCCCCATACAGAGGTAATTTTTTTTCTAGCAGTATGGTCACTTACACCAACAGACTGGTGAGGCCACCCACAGTAGTTAGCTGTCATGGTCCCACATCAGACCCAAGTATTGGAATTTAGCCACACTCTTCCAGCCCAGAAACACATGGATATGGGAATGACCATGCACTGGGTGATTGCCCCTTACTACAGGCCAGGGATTGCTGAGGACATCAAGCTGTGTTCGATTCCTGCGTCTTGTGTCAAAAGTTTGTTGCCTAACAGCAGGGTCCCACCTTCCCCGATCTCTTCGGTCAAACTACAGATTAGGAGCACTGTTGGCAGTCTACATGAAGTTTTTCTTCAGAGAGAATCTCGTTTTTTTCTCATTAGACTGTGTAATAAAACAACCCCAGCCTAACCAAAACCCAAAGCTCACCCATCCTTACCCTGCCCCCCCTCTCTCCCAACCATTCTTCTTTTTCTACCTTTGTTGCGCAGGCCTCTTGTCACACTGGGACACTAGTCAGTATATCCTTTGTACAAGGATACTTGATCTGGTATTTACATCTGAATTTCAGCTGCTACATTCTGGTGTACAGGCAGGTCAGTTTTCTGTCAAGAACACCTTTCATGGCAGCTGTACAAGCATCCTGTTGAACTGTTTCCCAATTCCCCAATCCATCTTCTATAAACTGACGCAGTGCGAAGGCTATCTACAGCTTAAAATGCTTCACTATGTTAGTTCAGTCACCACCAGTTAATGTCTCACTGATGAGCGTTATGCACAGGCTATTATCAGACTGGACAAATACAGACTATGCACACACTGTCCTGTGATCAACAATACACATCAATACAGCACACACAGGGCTGTTGTTCCACTGCTTGCTGTACTGTAGTCTAAATATGGAACCATTAAAAAAAAAAAAAAAAAAAGTCCACATATCAGCATCTTCTGAACCTACAAAAGGACCCTATCATACACAAGAAAGTAAAAAACAAAACAAAACACCATCTGTAAATGTGCTAAAAAATCAGTCACAAACAGTTTTGTCTGGCAAAACTTGGGAGTTCAAATTCTGAGTGAACATAGTAACAGAACTTGTTATCATCATAAGACACAGATTTTGTAACAAGGTGAGACTAGCTGTCTATGATTCAGCCATCAACGTTGCGTTCCCATTTGACCCCAACATGAAGAACCAACCCATACATAATAAAAGAGAAGTTTACATACCTGAACACCAGAAAGAGGAGGGGGGTGGTGGTGGGGGGGGGGGGGGGGGGGAAGGTGAACAGCTTCAACACAAACATAACAGGAAAAGAAAATAAACACTGAAACAACTCCCACCACATGATCTTCGGACTGTTGTAGTGTAAAGACCATGGCATTATTCAACAGACTATCATAGGGTGCTTGTACTCTGTACATAACATCACAGTCACAAATTTCACAATATCTGCATGGTATGACTTAGTTGTTGTGCAACAGGACACTCTGGGGGGAAGATGGGGGCGGGGTGGGGGGGGGGGGGGAAGCACACTAGGGGGTGGGGGGGGGGACGAGGAAGAGAACATGAGGATACAGTATCTGATCGAATAACAGTCCATAAAAGACCCACAGAACAGAGCGATGGAAGGAAGATGGCAAGCCCCGCAGTGTGATGAACGATGAAGGGAGAAGGGGGAGAGGGCGTAGAGTCAGATGCCATCTATTTGTCTTGTGGCGGCGGCGGAGGGTCCTCAGCGGCTGGAGTAGTGGGCGTTTCATCATCCCATGGAACAGCGGGTTTTTCACCTCCATTTCTCCTGTCTGTCGAATAAAAAGCAAAATTGATCAGATCCTCAGTGCTCTGTGGTTGATGACACTTAGACCTTCAACCTGGTCATATCCCTGCGCTTTGCCAATACCTAGTTCACTCATTTTAGTTTGCTCAAAAGTGTATTTCCACTCCAGATTATTCAAAATGCTACTAACATGAACGCACTGTGCACTGCGCTGACAGTGACTGTAACAACACACATGGTGACTTATGAAGATGCTGTTATTGCACTGGTAGACAGTGTGACATGCCAAAAACACACAAAACAGAGTGCACAGTAACACTTCTTTTAGACATGATACAAAACAGAAAAGCAAATTTTCTTTAAACTTTCAAAGCTTCTCTATTTATAACATACATTAGAATTTCATAAACATGTACATGTTCCTTTCATTAACATCTTACAAATAAACGGCAATATAATCATAATCAAACATACGAACGAATACACCAACATCGTGTCTTGTCAATATACATGACATCAAGAACTACTTTCAGCTGATATTGTGCAAAAGCTGTGGAAAGTGATTTTTTCCTGCTTATTACTCTGTTACTCCGACTCTCGTCAACTCATACAAGACACAGTTCGAACATCCACTCACCCCATCATCCATACCCTCTTCTGCTATCGCGTCCCCCTCTACCCCTTCCCTAACCAATTCACCCTATGCATGCCCTCAATCCCTCTACCCACCTACACACACACACACACACACACACACACACACACACACACACACACACTTACACAGACATGCTCACGCAAGCACACCCAGGTGCACTTGTCTCAGGTACTTAATAATTCTATTATACAGCATGTAAACGAATCACGGCAAAAGAGCAAAATATACATCAGGTGTAAATAAAAAATATCTCTGAGGATCTTTTGAAGATTTGCAATTGAAAAAAAAAAACAAAGAACAGAAATCATCAACATTTCGGTCGTAGACCGTCTTCAGGACTGATGACATCAAATGAAAGACAAATAACACGTACAGACAGTGACGTATAAAAACGTATAAGTGAACAGATGAACATGTGTTTTAAGGTGTGTGTGTGTGTGTGTGTGTGTGTGTGTGTGTGTGTGTGAGCGTGGGTGCATGCGTGCGGGCATGTGTGCGTGCGCATGCATGCATGCATGCATATGTGTGTGTATGCACACATGTTTTCTGGAGTTATTATATTTCCAGATAAACAATACACTGGATAGTGCTGATACTGTCTTTGCTGCCCTTGAGGGGATTTCTGGTATGGACCCCTCCTTGCTAGCCATGGAACCCATCATGCTGTTGAACAGTGATAAACCTTCTCTCCATGCTCAATAACGACATCCTTGGTGAGACCCATTCTTTTCCCTCTACCTGTCATGGGCTTACCAAACTGTGTTTGCTTTCTTGTTCTCACACAATCCATGATAACCAAGGAATGGAACAACACAACATCGAGTCTGGAAAGCATCGCGGTTGTCTGAAATAATATATACAACAAAAAAAACCAAAACCAAAACATAAAGTAACACAAGTACGGGGCAAATGATTATGGCCACAAACTAAATCAAAGGGCAACAGACACGTCTTCAAGAGACAAAACATTTTGTTTCCAAATCAGTCGATTACTGTGAAAGAAAGTTTGAACATGTTGGCCACAGTCCCTGCAAAAAGATAAAACTGAGCTGGAAGTGCATGCGGACTCACCGGTGCCAACCCTGGGACACTCGTACACAGTGTAGTCTCCCTCCACATTGTCCTCCTCGGACTCTTCGTCTGAGGCATCGTGCTTCATGCTCCCATTGGCCCTGCAGCAACACCAAGTTTCCATCAACACGGCCACAAGTGGCAGCCAGCACATCCTGCACTACTGTTTCCCAACACATGCCCACACTTCGTGTCATCGCACCTTGACCAGTCCTTGCTCCATATCACCAGTCAGTTGTTTGATAATGACGTTTCCCTTCCGCTGCTCTGCAAGACCTTGATCCTACCAAACAAGCTACCCCGTTCCGTTCCATCTACACATCCGGTAGGCTGCTACGTCACATACAGACACACAAACAGCTGCAGGACAACGGGGCACAGTAGCACAACATGTTATTAGTGCTAAACTATCAGCTAAAGCCTCAACAGCTAAAAACTGGTTGGTTAGCACCGCATGGTGACTGAACAACATTGTACAGTCTCAGTCTTCACCAGCCGACAGTTTTAGGCAAGCAGCTCAGAGACCCAGCCGGCTGCTGATAGCTAGTGCAAAACAAAATCACCCACTTGACTCGCACATTCATGCGACAACAATTCGACTGATAAGGTCATGTTTATAGAGATGGTGTCAATCCTCAATTGTGTCAATCCCCTGGATCTTATCACAGAAGGTATGTTATATGTCTGTACTGGGCAACATCCAGGGAGGAGGTGATGGTGGTGGTGCATGCCTGTGTGCGTGTGTGTGTACGTATGTGTGTGTGTGTGTGTGTGTGTGTGTGAGTGTGTGTGTGTGTGTGAGAGAGAGAGCATGTGTGTGAAAAATTCCCCTAAAGACATTCAGCTCATGGTTTCCAGTTCACATTGGCTCAAAAAGATAGTTTTGACACAGTAATTTTTACGCTGTGATCATACAAAAATAACTAGCATTACTACTGCCCTCTCTCTCTCTTCAATATTTTTTTTAATCCTTAATACACAAAGCAAGATAGGGAGGAGGTTGGGGGGGGGGGGGGGGGGGGGGCAGGAAAGGGGGAAGGGAAAGGGATGACACAGAAAAGAGAGGGTGGAAAAAAACTGTTTTTTTTTTTTTTTTTTTTTTTTTGTAAGAATGCCTCCCCCACAGAATCCCTTGATGCTGACCCACCAAGCCCATGTGTTGTGATTATGGCCAAGGTTGATGATGGTGACACACAGGGCAACTGCTGTGCAGCTTAGATGCTTGGGTCAACACAAGGAGCTTGTTGTGGCCTGACCTTAGCCGTGTATGAAATCATGTGTGTGGCCCCAAAAGTACTTAAATGGTTTTTGTCCCTACTGTGAAAAGGACACAAAAGCTGACCCCCCCCCCCCCCCCCCCCCCCCCGTCCTCAAAGGCTGACAACCTCATGGCTACCATGTTAAAACTGCAGCAGCAGAACTACATGATTTTGGA
>JADBJO010003380.1:40000-52500 GCA_016801955.1 Conus betulinus
CAGATAATGCATCTAGGTGCACGCAGCCCAAGGAGTCACCATCTCATCTGCAGAAGTTTGAAATGCAACTGGACAGACTCCTTCCTTGCCAGGACTGTGTTGAAGAGGAGACAACATTCGGTCTTTGCTGATGCTTTGAAGCCCACCACTATCCTCTTCCCAAGCACTTGGAGGCAGGAGTCCTTGAAAGGACTGGGAGGAGGGAAGGGTCCTCCTCTAGTGATGGCCTTTCATCATACAGCTCCTGAGTCCCATGTTGTGGGAGAATGTACAGGCCACTGAGGTCTTCAGTATGACCCTTCAGGCTATCTGTTCCACTCTGCCAAGGCTTGAAAGGGAAAGTACCAAAGGACAGGAAGGAGCCTAGGTATGGGACCAGCTCAAGGTCCTGAAATGAAGGCTCTGGCTTTGTATAGCCGGTAGTCCAGTGGGCATAGGAGCAAGATGTCACCACTGCATGGAGTCCTTGAAAAAAAAATGTTCCCAGGGGAAAGCTCCTGGCGCAAAGGACTCCCTCCCCGGCAAGGGTATGGTGTTCAACCCCCAGGCAGTCCTGTCTAAAAAGATCCTTTCACTTAGTCGTGAACACGGAGCCTTAGGGAGGCTCCTGTGATGGTCCATTCTCGCCGCCACGGGGCGAGAGTGGCTCAATGGTAGCTGAAGGAATAGAGGTGGAATGGGGTAACCCAATCCAGAGTCTTCTCCAGTTCCACCAGGTCAGAGACTGGCTCGACCTACTGCCCGTGTGGAGGAGAGATGGACCTCCTTACACACTGACAAGACAGACAGCTAATTATTTTCGATGTCATCTACTCCTTGGTCATGAGGAGTGAATAGTGCTATGTCATCAGAGGACCTGGACTGCTCCCAGCACGCCTTATGGGTAGCTGTCTGTGAGAGAGAGAGAGAGAGAGAGAGAGAGAGAGAAATAATGCTGGCAATTGATCGGCTGACCGCAAAGGGCCATATCCAGGCTGTCACCTTCATGACATCAACTCTCAAATCAGATTCATAGGCACAGACACAGACAGACACACACACACGGCTCATCAAAAAACACATTTTCTAAAATCAGACTGGAATTTTCGTTAAAATCTTTTGTACATAAAATCTCTTATCAGATGTGTCACACACACACACACACACACACACACACACACACACACACACACACATTGATTGCTTTACAATGTGTAATCTACCCCAAATCCATCCACCAGCATTCTGATTGTAGTACATTAAATGTGCTTCCCTAAGATATCTACAATTCCCAAAACTTCTTTGGTGCAGACATGATCAAAGGGAGATAAATCCAGCTGACACCTATCCACTTGTGAAATGGAAACAGTTCCACCTTTGAACAGAGTTTTGTTTGGGACAGTTCACAGTGATTAGACTTTTGAACTATTCGTTATTTTTAGTACAAAATCGTTTTCTAATTTCATCATTGTAACAAACAGCCCACTGTCTCGAAAAGAATACCCTACCTATACCCAATAAGGATTGCATTTTTAAACTTTTTTTTTTTCTTTTAACTATGTAGAGGTTGTAATATATGAAATGCACATATAGAACGATCAAAGTGTGAGAGCAGATTGGCTGTTTAGAAGAAAATGGTTTACCCTGACTTAGGGACCCTTAATTTTCTTTTTAACTTTTTAAAATGAATTCCATTTGACGTCTTGATCCATGCTTTTAATTACTATTTCAAGGAAAGAGTTGGATATGAATATAAATCCTAAGACTGAAATGGATATGTCATTCTATCTGAAGCCACATGGTCACCTTTGAGTACCTGACGTGATCTTTGGGTTTTTGAGAGAGATTAACATTTTTCATCTGATTTAAGATTTTATGGATGAAAGATTTTTAACGAAGTTTCTGGTGCGTTTCTAGAAGTCATTTAAAGAGATGTGTGAAAGGGTGGTTTTTTTTTTTTTTTTTTTTTTTTTTTTTAAATGACTGGTGAGTTGACTTTAAACGTGGTAACAGCCCTGATGTGGCCCTTTGATAAGGTTTGGTGGATCTGGGGCCACAAAGAGATATAATAAGGTTTGGTGGATCTGGGGCCATGGTTATATAGTAGTGACGAGTCGGTACAAGTTCCAAGCACTGCTCTTATATGGAGGGTGACTGGTGGTTTAGTATGGTTGGCATAATCAGGATCTTCATTTCAGAAAGTGATGGTTGGAATAATCAGGATCTTCATTTCAGAAAGCGATAGGTCTACCCAGAACTGTTCCAAGGTTTCATGTGCACAGAGCTAAGCTGATGCTGTACGTGTTCAGGTCCTTTTTATAATAAGACAAGCATGCAGGACTATGAAAAAGAATGCTGGGCCACTGAAGAAATCCTGAGACTGTAATCACAGACAGATCTTTATGTCAAGTCCTTTTCCTTACCTTTCTTTTTTTCTTAATTGTCCTAGGAAATACCATACTTGGCAAGTTTTACTTGCCAAGTTTTACTTTATCATCTTTCTTCTGTGTATGTAGATCAAGTCGTGGTAATTTCTAATTTCAAGGTGAACACAAAATTGTATCAACAGTGTTCGACTATGGCTATCAGATCAGTTGCAGTGTGTTGGGAAATATTCTCACTCACACCCTTCCTGCTGATATCGTTTTTACAAGGGACCTTTCCACAAAAGGAAGGACATCCTATACGCACCCCTCCACTTCATACTCACCAGCAACTGTCTTCCTAGTCCCAGTGAAAACAAATGTGGATAAGAACTGGGAAAGAACATGAAATCATACCTCTTTTAATGTTGTATGAAAACAAGCGTCATCTGGGGTCTTTACCTAATAAAGATCAGCGAGTCTGAAAATGTACAATTCATGAAATACTGAAGAACAAAAAATTCTGCTCTCCAACACAGTGATGCGGGTGTGTGGCAAGAAAGAATGGAGAAAGGAAGAAATGTGAGGAAAAGAGGGTGATGGGAGGAAAGAGTTTTTTTCCCCTCTCCTCAAGGAGTCTTCTTCCTCTTGCTCTAGAATGATTAAAGGGTATGATTCGACCTTTGGTCTTTTTCGACAGGAAGCAAAAAAAACAACAACTTATATTCCATCGCCTGTCCCCCATCTTCCAGATGCTTCCTTTCTGTTCAGGTGTATCTGTGCATTAAAAAAATGAAACAACTGGTGTTTTCTTCTTCTTTTTTTTTTATCTTCAAAGAGAATGTCCTGAATTGATTCTGGTCTTAAAATGGCTTAAAATCCTAAAAAAAAAAAAAAAAAAAAAAAAAAAAAAAAAAAAAAAAAGAAAGAATCTTACTGATAAAAAGAATCTTACCGAAAAAAGAATCTTCCTGGACTGTGTCAGTTCAATTTATACACTTCATTTCTGTCAGTACCAGCGTGCTTTTCAGCTGCTTTCCTTTGATATGAGTTGTATGTTCTTGATCAAATCTCGGTGACAGAACAAAAAGGAAAAGACAAAAAAGGGGAAAAGACAAACGATGATCAGATTACACATCACTTGCCTACTCTCTCACCTTCTTGTGATGATTTTAGCCCGGCTGGGGTCAGGCTTTCTTAAAATTAACATGTAAATGTTCCTATTTGCAATTTCTTTTTCTTTTTTTTTTTAATGAAAAGTGCAAGTCATTAACTAACCACTGTGAAGCCTGCCACCAGGCTGAGAGACAGTAACTGTCACCAGCTCCTGAGCTTTCAGTAGAAAATGGAGAGAATGGGGAATAACAGAAGAAGAGAGAGAGAGAGAGAGAGAGAGAGAGAGAGAGAGCACAGACAGGACAGGATTAGGAGTTGGGTAGGGGAAAGAATGGAAGGGGAGGGAGTGGGAGGGGAGGGGGAGGAGAGAAAGGAGGCAATGAGAATGGAAACAAGTCAAAGAAATGGGCAAAGACAGAGAAAGAGGTGAGGGGGGGGGGGGTGTGTGTGTGGTGGAGGAGGGGGAGAGAGACTGACAGAGCAGTGGCGAAAGGAAGAACGGGAAAGGGAGCAGATGAAGTAAAAACAATAAGAGGAGGGAGGGTGAAGGGAAAGGAGGGAAGAAAAGATAAAAAGTAGGACGTGAGAAAAATACTTAGAGAGAAAAGTGGGGGTGGGGGGGGGGGGGGGGGGGGGGGAGGGGTTTGCAAAAAAGTGTTGGATGGTATGGAGGAAGATAAAAAGAAATACAGAGAGGAAACGTGTAAATGGATGTTAGAGGCAAAAAAGAACATGAAGAACGTGCCATGGTCATTTGAAATGGTGAGGGGGGTGAGGGGGGTGTGATATATGAAAATATAGGTGGGGGGTAGTGGTGGTGGGGGGGGGGGGGGAGGGTGGTGGTGGAGGTGGTGATAGTGAAAAAAAAAAAAAAAAGGAAAGTACAGAGGTTAACGTCAGCAGTCCAAAGAATACAACAAGCCAAAAATGAGAGAATTCAAAACTAAATTCAAGAGCAAAATCCGGCTGGATCAAAGAATAGGAAATATGCAGCAATGAGAGGAATCAGAATGAGAGTGGGGAAGGGTGGGGGGAGGTTAAAGACTGACAGAGAGAAAGGAGAAGAGCAAGATGTAGAGAGTATGTGAGTGTGAGTGCACATGTGTGTGAGAGAGAAAGAGACAGAAAGGCAAAGAGAGACCAAGAGACAGACAGACAGACAGACAGACAGACAGAGAGAGACAGTGGCAGACCACCCATTTTGTTTCTTCATCAGACAAGATGTAAGTTACTCACTTGTACCAGCACACCCCAGCCCCCACAATAGCCACTGCTGCTATAACTGTGCACCCTGCCACAATCACTGCAACACAGACAGACATAAACAATGATAGTAAGCAACACACAAATGCGCATTAGGGGAACTCAATCATTTCCCTATCAGCCAGTAAACAGCAAGTCATACAGTCACACACTAGGCTTCTGGTTACACATAACAGAACAGACAGCTTATCCTACCTCAAGCAGGTATTTTTACCAGCATGCTTCAAAACAGGGAAATCAGTTACAATCCATGGCTAGAATTCATTGGAAGAGTTCTACATAAAGAAGGAATGACTCGCATCTAAAAAAATCAGTCAACCCCATACAGTGTGAACAAAGTAAGCCATTGCAAAAAAAAAAAAAAAAAAAAAAAAAAAAAATCAGAATCTAAATACCTTTGACTTCTGGAAACAACAACAACAACAACAAAAAGTAGCTATTCAAGATTATGCTTTTACAACCAAACTATGAAAAATATTGATTCCAACCATACATGATAAATGTTAGCAAGCTTTGAACAGAGAGGCGACCTCAGTGGACTTTGCATCAGTGAAACTAACTTTCTGGACAGCTGCTGCAGATACAGCTGTTAGGACTGAAATATATCGCACAGCTATTGACAGATACACCAGGTCTAAAATTAGTGTCTCTTTCTTTCTCTCCTCTCTATTACACACACACACACACACACACACACACACACACGCAATGCTATTTCCATTCAAGAAAAAAAGTCATTTAAAACAAACCACCCAACAAACCTTCAATATATTCAGAAGAAGAAGAAAAAGAGTGTCCCTATATCAGTGTCTTTTGCAAGGAAGATGAATAATCCACAAAATTATCAAATTCAAGATGGTTAATCCTTCAAGAAAAATAGTCTTTCAGGGAAAACCGCAAGAAAAGGAGGTGTGATAGTGGTGTTTGAGTACCGACATAAATTTCAGCAAACGATAATAAAAAACTATAACAAACACATCAGATACCTGTTATGTGCATGTTCTAGAGATTTACTCATAACACTTCATAAGTTTACATTATAACTGAGTCACATTCAATTTATTCATGCACACTTCACATGTACTGGTAAACATCAACATACTATACAAAATCCTGCCCAGTCGTACATGTTCAATTAGCATATGACTGTGCAAACATGATATGGATTATCAAATAAGATAAAACTTACTCATTCTTATTACTATGGTCTAGCTCCCACAATATGGGGGGGGGGGGGGGGGGGGGAGCGAGGGAGTCCACGATATGACAATGCTAATATTCAAAAAAAAAAAAAAAAAGTTTCCAAGGTCTGTTAAAATTCTTTTGTTTCCTTTCTCCTAGCACTGTTTCCTACAGAGCGAGTTCTATGACCTGTAAAATGGGTGATCCCAAATCGAATGGCATAGACAGCCCATCACACACTTCTGAGACTGTGTATCGCCAACACCTATGAAGTCATAAGCAGTGAATTACTCAGTCACAAATAAGCCCCTTTACATCATGAATCTGAAAACCAAAGCCTAGCAAGAGGCCCTGTCCTCTGCCCCCAGGAAACTTGACCTCAAATTCTAATCACCAGTTCAGTCCATTAAGTGAGTAGAGAGAAACACAGATAAATACATGTACCTAGAATGCAAATGATGCTATCTCTTGTATAATCTTTCGTCTTAATGAACACACCGAGTTCCTTTCAGTATCCACACCTCATGTTACAAAGCAATCGATGCATATCAAAATCCATACTTTCAGATTCTGGTCTCCAGAAGTAGTCACTAAAACAGAGTTTGATCTGTGGGACAGTCATTCAGAAAGCTGTATCAGAGAAATGATGGAATGCACTGATCAATTTCTCTCACTGTAACACACTGCTTTACAAACCTAACACAGTTCTTTGGATCAAACAGCACAATACTGCCACTTTGTTTTTCAAAGGTTGTAAAACAGATGTAAAATATTACAAACCTCAAACACATCACACAAATACAATGCACAAATACTCACACATACTCATGGAACACATACCCATTCATATAACATAGGAGCATATCAGGAACCAACTGACTGTAATGTGTAATGTAATGTAATGTAATGTAAAAGGATATCTATAGGGCGCTTTACCTCGTGAGAGCCCAAAGCGCATATTACAGAAAAACATGATAAAATTATAATTCTAATTCAAAGCGCATGCACGCGCACGCACGCACGCACACACACACACACACACACACACACACACACACACACACACACACACACACACACACACACACCACACAACAAACACACACACGCACCAAAAAAAAAAAAAAAAAAAAAAAAAACACAGACAGACAGACAGAAGAGCGCGTTTCAACATCAGCAAACATGTGCACAATGGTAAGTGAATATCATTAATCAGTCCGAGGGAAAAGATGTGTCTTTAGGGAGGTTTTAAAAGCCACTAAAGAGTCCGTGTTATGCAGGGAAGAAAGGTAGAGCAGGTGCCTGGTAAGAAAAAGATCGTTGGCCTGAAGTTTTCAGGCGAGCGGAGGGAAGCCGAAGCAGACGAGAATCGGTGGATGAGCGTAAGTTGCGAGACGGAACATAGAGATGGAGGAGGTAGGAGGGAGCCAGATTATTCAGTGATTTGAAAACCAGGAGGAGAACTTTAAAGTTAATGCGAGACTTAACCGGAAGCCAGTGTAAGGATGACAGAATTGGTGATATGTGATCAGATCTAGAGGAGCGGGAGATCAGACGGGCGGCATTGTTCTGAACTTTTTGAAGTTTAGAGATGAGTGTTAAGGGACAACCGGCAAGGAGGGAGTTATAATAGTCAAGTCGAGACAGGACAAAAGCACAGATTAGAGTCTTCAGGGCATTTTTGAGTGAGGAAGCGGTGAACTGAGCTAATTCTACAAAGTTCAAGGCAGCAGGACTTGCACACATAAGAGATATGTTGTTTGAAAGAGAGAGTGGTTGTGGTCGAGTGTAACGCCAAAGTTACGAACAGACACTGATAGCTTTATCTCGTTTCCATCAACATTTATGGAACTAGGGAGAGAATGAGTTCTAATAGTGTGTGTTTTGAAGCAATGAGGATTATTTCAGTTTTGTCTGCATTAAGTTGTAGTTTGTTATTGTGCATCCATGATTTAACATCAGTAATGCATGCTTGAGAAGAGGAGATTATTTCATGAAGCTGACTGAGATGGGCAGAGATATACAGCTGGTTGTCATCTGAAAAGCCATGGTGGAAGAGAGAGAGTGTTGCTGATAATGGCTGAGAGGGGCTGGGTGTATAGCACAAACAAAACCGGTCCCAGGACAGATCCTGAGGGACACCAAACTGAAGTGCTCTTGGTGGGGACTTAATACCTTTCACTGAAACAGTTTGCATGCAATCAGAGAGATACGAAGAGAACCAGAAAGGACAGAACCAGAAAGACCACACGAAGTGCTGAGTCTTGAGATAAGAATGGAGTGATCTATTGTAATGTGTAGTTGTAAATGTCCATCAGCTGTTGATATATATATGTAAGATCCTTTTCCGATCAAGCCCCTTTCATCTGGTATCAAGTCCTATATCAACTGAGATACTCTGCCTCTCGTACTAGTTTACAGTCAACATCAAGGGCATTCAATCAATTTGGCGAGTATACGTAGTTTTAAAAAAAGATCATGTAATAGTAATCATGAAGAACTTGAAACAAGATTGTGAAAAAATATGTATTCAAAAGCACAGACCACAGGTTTCAGTAAGTTTCAAGGCACTGTACTAAAGTAGTCTAATTTCAAGAACTTTCAAGGCCTTGTGCATGCAGGATTCAGGTTTCAGTCACCAGTCGTCGCTCGGAACAAATCTGAAATGATCCATTATTGACAGCACACTCATCACTCACTGAGGTTTTTTTCATTATACTGGTCAAACCAAACTATTTCTTCCCAATTCTCTCATTCCCAGTAAAGGTTTAATGATGGTTCATTCCATCTACTAAGCGCAATATGCCTAGCTGGATGTCACACAGACAAGAAGTCTCAACCTGCATTGTGCCCAATGATGAACTGAACAACTTTCATCTTCATACTTCATTACGAGCAAAAATTTGTAATCACAGCCCAATTTCAAGCCGATCTGAACTTTAACCTTTAAGCGACGAAGTGTCTTTCATATACTGATGACAATGTCACAGCCACACCCAGCTGCGTGTCACTGCAGCCCCAACACAGACCGCCACTTGGAGCAATCCATTTCAGGTCATCATCAGGCAACCCATCAGAGGCAAAGGGGACATAGCACTGCCTCTGAGTTATGTCCCTGGTGTAAAGCTGTGTCTATTCTGATCCACTGGGGGGGGGCCGGAATAGCTCAGTTGGTACAGCACTGGACTCGTAATCCAAGGGTTGCAGGTTCCAATCTCCGCTGGGCCCTTTCGGTACAGGGGGATTTTCCCTCGGAGTTAACAATAGTTCTGACTCCTTTTCCCATACAATCCTTCGAATAAGACTATAAAACCGACGTTCTGTGTGTGAATGCACACATAACATCTCGCACACATGTAAAGTCCCATTACCAACTTTCGGAAGAGAAGGCCAGTTTTGGCCATTGGTATGGATCAAGTCAAGTCAAGTCAAGTCAAGTAAACTTTATTATCTCAATTTGAGAAATTAATTTGTGGTCACACACATTCACAGCAAATAAACAATAATTTAGCTACATTACCCATTTTTTCTCACATATGACATACATTCATATAGAGGAATTTGGATTTCAATTAAACATCTTCTCGGTTCATGAAATCAATGGACAGGGGAATAAAACTTTGTTTAAATCTGACACTTCTGCATTTAACCGATCAATACCTTCGTCCTGACTGAAGAAGGTCATACTGATTTGCAAGAACGTGGGTCTGGTCACACGTAATCTTCTTCGCTTTACAAACAACACGGCACCTGTATAGTTCACTCAGACTTTTTTGTCTCTCACCAACGATTTTTTCCTCCCACGTTCACCACTTTCTCAAGCACATTTCTGCTCTTCACAGTCAACCCACCATACCAACACATAAATGAGAAAGTTAGAACAGATTCCAAGAAGCATGAATAAAATGTCCGAAGAATGTCAGTATTCACATGAAATGATCGCAGCTTGCGAAGACAATATAATCTGGTTTGACATTTTTTGTGGACATACTCAACATGGGATTTAAAATTCAGCTTATTATCTATAAAAGTTCCTAAATATTTGTATGATTCAACACGTTCTACTTCAGCACCTTTGATAAAAAGTGGTGGTACAGCTTTTGGATTCTTTCTAAAATCAATCAACATTTCTTTCGTTTTTGTTACATTCAGATCAAGATAGTTATGATCGCACCAGTCAACAAATCTTTGAACCTCCTTGAAGTAAACAGAATCAGAGTTGGAGAGATCCACAAGTGCTGAGTCATCTGAATATTTAATGTACAAAGTTGAATCACTTCCTGAACAATCATTTGTGTACAGAGTAAAAAGCACTGGTGATAAAACAGTACCCTGGGGTGCGCCAGTTGAAATGACTCTGGAGACGAAACAACACTTTGATATCGAACAGACTGTGTCCTCTGTGTAAGAAAATCAATTATCCAAAGAATGAGCTTGTTACCCACATTTATGTTAATGATGACATGTTACACATAGCATGCACCTTCCCCGAAGAAGGAGTATGGCTGCCTTAATGGTGGGATGAAAAATGGTCATATATACACAAAACTCTACTCCCTTTGTTGAGTAGATGGGATTAATACTTGTCTGTCCATGCGGATAGGGAGTGTCGGCAGGAGTATCAGCCTGTGTACAAAGAAAGAGAAATGATCTGCCATTTGCGGGACACAGCCTACTATGCCAGCTACTGATGGCAGCTGCTGCTTCGTTGCGGAGCCAGCATGGGAGAGTATCTCCCTCTGGTGGGCACCACCATGTCCATCATGAAGACCCAGAAAACTTGCTCACATCTACCTCTTTAGCACCAGCTCACATGGGCATGTACATGGAGGGAAAAACTGAAACTAAGGTTGTGTCCCTTCATGCTGAAGTTCCATTACTCACAGTTTCCATTTTTTTCTCTGCATTATGCTAACAACAAAAAGATTTCAGATCAAGATATGTAACAGTTCAACTAATGACCTTGTTCAAGACATTTAGTTCTGTAAAACAACAAATCTACCACCAGAATAGTGTGCAGTATTTGGCCAAACCTCACTATTCAAGCCTGTTAGAAGTTGCAGCAAATTTCCACCAGGGCTGTATTTTTTTTTCTGCTTTCTGCATCTGTACCTCATTGTCTGTATCTTGTCGATGAATTCAAACGACTGGTGTAACTGCGATGTGGTGGAACCCAGCTGCTGGTGGGTGGCCAGCTCTGTAAGTACTACTGTACGGAAGCAAGTGAACGATTCTGAGTGCCCTGCATAGTCTCTGAGACAGTTCCATCTCACCACAGTACGATCAAAACACGAACATCATAGGTGATCTGTTTTGCAGGCTACACTGGCAGAGCACTTGTTGGCATTTCCTCTGTAACTGTCTACGCTTTATTTGACACAAAATTATTGTCCTTCCTTTGCGAGCATCAGGCTGGCTTGCTACCTTCTGAGGCATCAAAACCTTGTCTGAGGGTATGGCCGGCACTGGCTCCCTAAACCATCTGAATGATAAAGGAAATGAGACGTAATTGTTTCCTAAGGTTCTGGAGCTTTAAAGTGCTGTTTTTCACCTTTGTACAATCAATGTCACTGCACCTATCTTCCTACCTTTGTACAATCAATGTCACTGCACCTATCAGACTGTTTTCGGAACCAGAGAACCCTGCCTATGACTGTGTCTTTGACCCTCAGTTTTAAAAGCAAATTGGAAAACACCCTAACTGTATTCCACTGTTTGGTCTTCGTATGCAGCCTCACGCGCGGAATGCAGGTCGAGACCAAGAAGTTGTGTCCAATTTTTCCAAGTTTCCAGATGAGCCTCCATGGACCTTTTTCACACCAGAGATTCGTTTTGATCTTGCAGCTTTTCGCAAAGAGTCTACCAGCTCTCTGGCATACAAGGCATTGTATGCTGACCTCTGTTAAAAATTCCCATCCTATCAGAAAATTGTCTCTGACAGTTCCAAGTCAGATGATGGAGTGGCCTGTGCAGCCTATTGCCCTGGTGCTCCTTCTCAAATACTGTTAGAACATATTCCTTCGGATGCTTCTGCTTATTCTGCTGAACTTACAGCTCTGGTTCTGGCACTGAGGATAATCTCACAATCTAAGAAGAGGGACTTTCTGGTTCTGTCAGATTCACTGTCAGCTTTGGAGGCCATAGCTGGCCGCAACCTTCAGCATCCAGAACTTTTACACTTTTTTTAAACTTTTTACCAAGTTGAAAGCGGATGGTTACAACATTATTCTGGCTTGGGGTTCTGGTCATGTTGGCATTGGAGGGAATGAAATAGTTGATCGTTTAGCCAAGAATGCCACAACAGAGAAACTGGTCGTTAAGAAGAAACAGTTCTATGCGGCTGCACAGGCCATTCGTTTTATACCCATTCTTACCTTTTAAAAGAGTGAAGAAGCTCCGTGGTGCATTCCAGTNCACATTGGCTCAAAAAGATAGTTTTGACACAGTAATTTTTACGCTGTGATCATACAAAAATAACTAGCATTACTACTGCCCTCTCTCTCTCTTCAATATTTTTTTTAATCCTTAATACACAAAGCAAGATAGGGAGTTGGGGGGGGGGGGGGGGGGGGGGGGAGGGGGGGGGGGGGGGGGGGG
>JADBJO010003380.1:60000-80000 GCA_016801955.1 Conus betulinus
GTTGTATACTGTGCCATGCCAAACTGATGCAGACTGCAAAGGAAGAGGAGGTGGGCGCTGTCCTTCTGGTTTGCTAGGGAGGACCTTGTGACAGAAACACTTATGTGGGCAACCACAAAGGAAACCCCCCCTGGAACTGTCATCCCGGTCGTTCTGTAATCCCTGAAGTCATGAGAAAGGGAAAGATTATCAGAACAACAGGAAGCTGCCTTCAAAACCTTGTGGAGTGACAATGAGCGTAGGCAGGCAGCTGATCCCATCTTGCCCTCTTGACATGGAATCCTTGGCCTGGACGGTTGGGAGAGGACAGGAAAGGAGGCCTTCAGAAAGAGGGCTGCCTGCCTAATGGCATATGAAGCAACTTTCCAGCTGACTTCAGCCATATGAAGAATGAAATATGGAGTAAAGGGACCAAACAGATAATGCATCTAGGTGCACGCAGCCCAAGGAGTCACCATCTCATCTGCAGAAGTTTGAAATGCAACTGGACAGACTCCTTCCTTGCCAGGACTGTGTTGAAGAGGAGACAACATTCGGTCTTTGCTGATGCTTTGAAGCCCACCACTATCCTCTTCCCAAGCACTTGGAGGCAGGAGTCCTTGAAAGGACTGGGAGGAGGAAGGGTCCTCCTCTAGTGATGGCCTTTCATCATACAGCTCCTGAGTCCCATGTTGTGGGAGAATGTACAGGCCACTGAGGTCTTCAGTATGACCCTTCAGGCTATCTGTTCCACTCTGCCAAGGCTTGAAAGGGAAAGTACCAAAGGACAGGAAGGAGCCTAGGTATGGGACCAGCTCAAGGTCCTGAAATGAAGGCTCTGGCTTTGTATAGCCGGTAGTCCAGTGGGCATAGGAGCAAGATGTCACCACTGCATGGAGTCCTTGAAAAAAAAATGTTCCCAGGGGAAAGCTCCTGGCGCAAAGGACTCCCTCCCCGGCAAGGGTATGGTGTTCAACCCCCAGGCAGTCCTGTCTAAAAAGATCCTTTCACTTAGTCGTGAACACGGAGCCTTAGGGAGGCTCCTGTGATGGTCCATTCTCGCCGCCACGGGGCGAGTGGCTCAATGGTAGCTGAAGGAATAGAGGTGGAATGGGTAACCCAATCCAGAGTCTTCTCCAGTTCCACCAGGTCAGAGACTGGCTCGACCTACTGCCCGTGTGGAGGAGAGATGGACCTCCTTACACACTGACAAGACAGACAGCTAATTATTTTCGATGTCATCTACTCCTTGGTCATGAGGAGTGAATAGTGCTATGTCATCAGAGGACCTGGACTGCTCCCAGCACGCCTTATGGGTAGCTGTCTGTGAGAGAGAGAGAGAGAGAGAGAGAGAGAGAAATAATGCTGGCAATTGATCGGCTGACCGCAAAGGGCCATATCCAGGCTGTCACCTTCATGACATCAACTCTCAAATCAGATTCATAGGCACAGACACAGACAGACACACACACACGGCTCATAAAAACACATTTTCTAAAATCAGACTGGAATTTCGTTAAAATCTTTTGTACATAAAATCTCTTATCAGATGTGTCTACACACACACACACACACACACACACACACACACACACACACACATTGATTGCTTTACAATGTGTAATCTACCCCAAAATCCATCCACCAGCATTCTGATTGTAGTTACATTAAATGTGCTTCCCTAAGATATCTACAATTCCCAAAACTTCTTTGGTGCAGCAGACATGATCAAAGGGAGATAAATCCAGCTGACACCTATCCACTTGTGAAATGGAAACAGTTCCCTTTTTGAACAGAGGTTTTGTTTGGACAGTTTCACAGTGATTAGACTTTTGAACTATTCGTTATTTTTAGTACAAAATCGTTTTCTAATTTCATCATTGTAACAAACAGCCCACTGTCTCGAAAAGAATACCCTACCTATACCCAATAAGGATTGCATTTTTAAACTTTTTTTTTTTTCTTTTAACTATGTAGAGGTTGTAATATATGAAATGCACATATAGAACGATCAAAGTGTGAGCAGATTGGCTGTTTAGAAGAAAATGGTTTACCCTGACTTAGGGACCCTTAATTTTCTTTTTAAACTTTTTAAAATGAATTCCATTTGACGTCTTGATCCATGCTTTTAATTACTATTTCAAGGAAAGAGTTGGATATGAATATAAATCCTAAGACTGAAATGGATATGTCATTCTATCTGAAGCCACATGGTCACCTTTGAGGTGTGAGATCCTTTGTAACAGAAACTTGAATACTGTGTTCAGTTAGTGGATTGCATCTATCCTCTGTTTTGTCACCTGACGTGATCTTTGGGTTTTTGGAGAGAGATTAACATTTTTCATCTGATTTAAGATTTTATGGATGAAAGATTTTTAACGAAGTTTCTGGTGCGTTTCTAGAAGTCATTTAAAGAGATGTGTGAAAGGGTGGTTTTTTTTTTTTTTTTTTTTTTTTTTTTTAAATGAATGACTGGTGAGTTGACTTTAACGTGGTAACAGCCCTGATGTGGCCCTTTGCAGTCGGCTGGGCTATAAGCAACATTATCTTATCTTATCTTATCTTATTCCCCTGTTTTGTACCTATATGTGAACCTTTCAATAATGATCGCTTTTTCTCTAACTCAAAATAAACTGCTTTTAGAAGGTACTTTGATTTTTAATAGCACATACACGCGTCCTTATGAATTATGAGTTCACTACACCCACCTCGATGAGACAAAGAGATATAATAAGGTTTGGTGGATCTGGGGCCACAAAGAGATATAATAAGGTTTGGTGGATCTGGGGCCATGGTTATATAGTAGTGACGAGTCGGTACAAGTTCCAAGCACTGCTCTTATATGGAGGGTGACTGGTGGTTTAGTATGGTTGGCATAATCAGGATCTTCATTTCAGAAAGTGATGGTGGAATAATCAGGATCTTCATTTCAGAAAGCGATAGGTCTACCCAGAACTGTTCCAAGGTTTCATGTGCACAGAGCTAAGCTGATGCTGTACGTGTTCAGGTCCTTTTTATAATAAGACAAGCATGCAGGACTATGAAAAAGAATGCTGGGCCACTGAAGAAATCCTGAGACTGTAATCACAGACAGATCTTTATGTCAAGTCCTTTTCCTTACCTTTCTTTTTCTTAATTGTCCTAGGAAATACCATACTTGGCAAGTTTTACTTGCCAAGTTTTACTTTATCATCATCTTTCTTCTGTGTATGTAGATCAAGTCGTGGTAATTTCTAATTTCAAGGTGAACACAAAATTGTATCAACAGTGTTCGACTATGGCTATTCAGATCAGTTGCAGTGTGTTGGGAAATATTCTCACTCACACCCTTCCTGCTGATATCGTTTTTACAAGGGACCTTTCCACAAAAGGAAGGACATCCTATACGCACCCCTCCACTTCATACTCACCAGCAACTGTCTTCCTAGTCCCAGTGAAACAAATGTGGATAAGAACTGGGAAAGAACATGAAATCATACCTCTTTTAATGTTGTATGAAAACAAGCGTCATCTGGGGTCTTTTACCTAATAAAGATCAGCGAGTCTGAAAATGTACAATTCATGAAATACTGAAGAACAAAAAATTCTGCTCTCCAACACAGTGATGCGGGTGTGTGGCAAGAAAGAATGGAGAAAGGAAGAAATGTGAGGAAAAAGAGGGTGATGGGAGGAAGAGTTTTTTTTTCCCCTCTCCTCAAGGAGTCTTCTTCCTCTTGCTCTAGAATGATTTAAGGGTATGATTCGACCTTTGGTCTTTTTCGACAGGAAGCAAAAAAAACAACAAACTTATATTCCATCGCCTGTCCCCCATCTTCCAGATGCTTCCTTTCTGTTCAGGTGTATCTGTGCATTAAAAAAATGAAAACAACTGGTGTTTTCTTCTTCTTTTTTTTTTTATCTTCAAAGAGAATGTCCTGAATTGATTCTGGTCTTAAAATGGCTTAAAATCCTAAAAAAAAAAAAAAAAAAAAAAAAAAAAAAAAAAAAAAAGAAAGAATCTTACTGATAAAAAGAATCTTACCGAAAAAAGAATCTTCCTGGACTGTGTCAGTTCAATTTATACACTTCATTTCTGTCAGTACCAGCGTGCTTTTCAGCTGCTTTCCTTTGATATGAGTTGTATGTTCTTGATCAAATCTCGGTGACAGAACAAAAAGGAAAAGACAAAAAGGGAAAAGACAAACGATGATCAGATTACACATCACTTGCCTACTCTCTCACCTTCTTGTGATGATTTTAGCCCGGCTGGGGTCAGGCTTTCTTAAAATTAACATGTAAATGTTCCTATTTGCAATTTCTTTTTCTTTTTTTTTTAATTGAAAAGTGCAAGTCATTAACTAACCACTGTGAAGCCTGCCACCAGGCTGAGAGACAGTAACTGTCACCAGCTCCTGAGCTTTCAGTAGAAAATGGAGAGAATGGGGAATAACAGAAGAGAGAGAGAGAGAGAGAGAGAGAGAGAGAGAGAGAGAGCACAGACAGGACAGGATTAGGAGTTGGGTAGGGGAAAGAATGGAAGGGGAGGGAGTGGGAGGGGAGGGGGAGGAGAGAAAGGAGGCAATGAGAATGGAAACAAGTCAAAGAAATGGGCAAAGACAGAGAAAGAGGTGAGGGGAGGGGGTGTGTGTGTGGAGGAGGGGGAGAGAGAGACTGACAGAGCAGTGGTGAAAGGAAGAACGGAAAGGGAGCAGATGAAGTAAAAACAATAAGAGGAGGGAGGGTGAAGGAAAGGAGGGAAGAAAAGATAAAAGTAGGACGTGAGAAAAATACTTAGAGAGAAAAGTGGGGGTGGGGGGGGGGGGGGGGGGGGGGGGGGGGGGGGGGGTTTGCAAAAAGTGTTGGATGGTATGGAGGAAGATAAAAAGAAATACAGAGAGGAAACGTGTAAATGGATGTTAGAGGCAAAAAAGAACATGAAGAACGTGCCATGGTCATTTGAAATGGTGAGGGGGTGAGGGGGGGTGTGATATATGAAAATATAGGTGGGGGGGGTAGTGGTGGGGGGGGGGGGGGGAGGGTGGTGGAGGTGGTGATAGTGAAAAAAAAAAAAAAGGAAAGTACAGAGGTTAACGTCAGCAGTCCAAAGAATACAACAAGCCAAAAATGAGAGAATTCAAAACTAAATTCAAGAGCAAAATCCGGCTGGATCAAAGAATAGGAAATATGCAGCAATGAGAGGAATCAGAATGAGAGTGGGGAAGGGTGGGGGGGAGGTTAAAGACTGACAGAGAGAAAGGAGAGAAGAGCAAGATGTAGAGAGTATGTGAGTGTGAGTGCACATGTGTGAGAGAGAAAGAGACAGAAAGGCAAAGAGAGACCAAGAGACAGACAGACAGACAGACAGACAGACAGAGAGAGACAGTGGCAGACCACCCATTTTGTTTCTTCATCAGACAAGATGTAAGTTACTCACTTGTACCAGCACACCCCAGCCCCCACAATAGCCACTGCTGCTATAAACTGTGCACCCTGCCACAATCACTGCAACACACAGACAGACATAAACAATGATAGTAAGCAACACACAAATGCGCATTAGGGGAACTCAATCATTTCCCTATCAGCCAGTAAACAGCAAGTCATACAGTCACACACTAGGCTTCTGGTTACACATAACAGAACAGACAGCTTATCCTACCTCAAGCAGGTATTTTTACCAGCATGCTTCAAAACAGGGAAATCAGTTACAATCCATGGCTAGAATTCATTGGAAGAGTTCTACATAAAGAAGGAATGACTCGCATCTGGAAAAATCAGTCAACCCCATACAGTGTGAACAAAGTAAGCCATTGCAAAAAAAAAAAAAAAAAAAAAAAAATCAGAATCTAAATACCTTTGACTTCTGGAAACAACAACAACAACAACAAAAAGTAGCTATTCAAGATTATGCTTTTACAACCAAACTATGAAAAATATTGATTCCAACCATACATGATAAATGTTAGCAAGCTTTGAACAGAGAGGCGACCTCAGTGGACTTTGCATCAGTGAAACTAACTTTCTGGACAGCTGCTGCAGATACAGCTGTTAGGACTGAAATATATCGCACAGCTATTGACAGATACACCAGGTCTAAAATTAGTGTCTCTTTCTTTCTCTCCCTCTCTATACACACACACACACACACACACACACACACACACACGCAATGCTATTTCCATTCAAGAAAAAAAGTCATTTAAAACAAACCACCCAACAAACCTTCAATATATTCAGAAGAAGAAGAAAAAGAGTGTCCCTATATCAGTGTCTTTTGCAAGGAAGATGAAGATGAATAATCCACAAAATTATCAAATTCAAGATGGTTAATCCTTCAAGAAAAATAGTCTTTCA
Organism: Conus betulinus; assembly: GCA_016801955.1. Taxonomy (NCBI): domain Eukaryota; kingdom Metazoa; phylum Mollusca; class Gastropoda; order Neogastropoda; family Conidae; genus Conus; species Conus betulinus. Next base: position 66,313 of record JADBJO010003380.1, read on the forward strand.
GGGAAAACCGCAAGAAAAGGAGGTGTGATAGTGGTGTTTGAGTACCGACATAAATTTCAGCAAACGATAATAAAAACTATAACAACAACATCAGATACCTGTTATGTGCATGTTCTAGAGATTTACTCATAACACTTCATAAGTTTACATTATAACTGAGTCACATTCAATTTATTCATGCACACTTCACATGTACTGGTAAACATCAACATACTATACAAAATCCTGCCCAGTCGTACATGTTCAATTAGCATATGACTGTGCAAACATGATATGGATTATCAAATAAGATAAAACTTACTCATTCTTATTACTATGGTCTAGCTCCCACAATATGAGGGGGGGGGGGGGGGGGGGGGCGGGGAGCGAGGGAGTCCACGATATGACAATGCTAATATTCAAAAAAAAAAAAAAAAAGTTTCCAAGGTCTGTTAAAATTCTTTTGTTTCCTTTCTCCTAGCACTGTTTCCTACAGAGCGAGTTCTATGACCTGTAAAATGGGTGATCCCAAATCGAATGGCATAGACAGCCCATCACACACTTCTGAGACTGTGTATCGCCAACACCTATGAAGTCATAAGCAGTGAATTACTCAGTCACAAATAAGCCCCTTTACATCATGAATCTGAAAACCAAAGCCTAGCAAGAGGCCCTGTCCTCTGCCCCCAGGAAACTTGACCTCAAATTCTAATCACCAGTTCAGTCCATTAAGTGAGTAGAGAGAAACACAGATAAATACATGTACCTAGAATGCAAATGATGCTATCTCTTGTATAATCTTTCGTCTTAATGAACACACCGAGTTCCTTTCAGTATCCACACCTCATGTTACAAAGCAATCGATGCATATCAAAATCCATACTTTCAGATTCTGGTCTCCAGAAGTAGTCACTAAAACAGAGTTTGATCTGTGGGACAGTCATTCAGAAAGCTGTATCAGAGAAATGATGGAATGCACTGATCAATTTCTCTCACTGTAACACACTGCTTTACAAACCTAACACAGTTCTTTGGATCAAACAGCACAATACTGCCACTTGTTTTTCAAAGGTTGTAAAAACAGATGTAAAATATTACAAACCTCTCAAACACATCACACAAATACAATGCACAAATACTCACACACATACTCATGTGAACACATACCCATTCATATAACATAGGAGCATATCAGGAACCAACTGACTGTAATGTGTAATGTAATGTAATGTAATGTAAAAGGATATCTATAGGGCGCTTTACCTCGTGAGAGCCCAAAGCGCATATTACAGAAAAACATGATAAAATATAATAATTCTAATTCAAAGCGCATGCACGCGCACGCACGCACGCACACACACACACACACACACACACACACACACACACACACACACACACACACACACACCACACACAACAAACACACCGCAAAAAAAAAAAAAATATCATTAATCAGTCCGAGGGAAAAGATGTGTCTTTAGGGAGGTTTTAAAAGCCACTAAAGAGTCCGTGTTATGCAGGGAAGAAAGGTCCATAGCAGGTGCCTGGTAAGAAAAAGATCGTTGGCCTGAAGTTTTCAGGCGAGCGGAGGGAAGCCGAAGCAGACGAGAATCGGTGGATGAGCGTAAGTTGCGAGACGGAAACATAGAGATGGAGGAGGTAGGAGGGAGAGGGAGCCAGATTATTCAGTGATTTGAAAACCAGGAGGAGAACTTTAAAGTCAATGCGAGACTTAACCGGGAAGCCAGTGTAAGGATGACAGAATTGGTGATATGTGATCAGATCTAGAGGAGCGGGAGATCAGACGGGCGGCGGCATTGTTCTGAACTTTTTGAAGTTTAGAGATGAGTGTTAAGGGACAACCGGCAAGGAGGGAGTTACAATAGTCAAGCCGAGACAGGACAAAAGCACAGATTAGAGTCTTCAGGGCATTTTGAGTGAGGAAGCGGTGAACTGAGCTAATTCTACAAAGTTCAAGGCAGCAGGGACTTGCACACATAAGAGATATGTTGTTTGAAAGAGAGAGTTTGGTCGAGTGTAACGCCAAAGTTACGAACAGACACTGATAGCTTTATCTCGTTTCCATCAACATTTATGGAACTAGGGAGAGAATGAGTTCTAATAGTGTGTTTTGAAGCAATGAGGATTATTTCAGTTTTGTCTGCATTAAGTTGTAGTTTGTTATTGTGCATCCATGATTTAATTTCAGTAATGCATGCTGAGAAGAGGAGATTATTTCATGAAGCTGACTGAGATGGGCAGATATGTACAGCTGGTTGTCATCTGAAAAGCCATGGTGAAAGGAGAGAGTGTTGGCTGATAATGGCTGAGAGGGGCTGGGTGACCGGTCCCAGGACAGATCCCTGAGGGACACCAAACTGAAGAGCTCTTGGTGGGGACTTGATACCTTTCACTGAAACAGTCTGCGTGCGATCAGAGAGATATGAAGAGAAACAGGAAAGGACAGAACCAGAAAGACCAAAAGAAGTGTTGAGTCTTGAGATAAGAATAGAGTGATCTATTGTAATGTGTAGTTGTAAATGTCCATCAGCTGTTGATATATATGTAAGATCCTTTTCCGATCAAGCCCCTTTCATCTGGTATCAAGTCCTATATCAACTGAGATACTCTGCCTCTCGTACTAGTTTACAGTCAACATCAAGGGCATTCAATCAATTTGGCGAGTAGACGTAGTTTTAAAAAAAGATCATGTAATAGTAATCATGAAGAACTTGAAACAAGATTGTGAAAAAAATATGTATTCAAAAGCACAGACCACAGGTTTCAGTAAGTTTCAAGGCACTGTACTAAAGTAGTCTAATTTCAAGAACTTTCAAGGCCTTGTGCATGCAGGATTCAGGTTTCAGTCACCAGTCGTCGCTCGGAACAAATCTGAAATGATCCATTATTGACAGCACACTCATCACTCACTGAGGTTTTTTCATTATACTGGTCAAACCAAACTATTTCTTCCCAATTCTCTCATTCCCAGTAAAGGTTTAATGATGGTTCATTCCATCTACTAAGCGCAATATGCCTAGTTGGATGTCACACAGACAAGAAGTCTCAACCTGCATTGTGCCCAATGATGAACTGAACAACTTTCATCTTCATACTTCATTACGAGCAAAAATTTGTAATCACAGCCCAATTTCAAGCCGATCTGAACTTTAACCTTTAAGCGACGAAGTGTCTTTCATATACTGATGACAATGTCACAGCCACACCCAGCTGCGTGTCACTGCAGCCCCAACACAGACCGCCACTTGGAGCAATCCATTTCAGGTCATCATCAGGCAACTCATCAGAGGCAAAGGGGACATAGCACTGCCTCTGAGTTATGTCCCTGGTGTAAAGCTGTGTCTATTCTGATCCACTGGGTGGGGGCCGGAATAGCTCAGTTGGTAGAGCACTGGACTCGTAATCCAAGGGGTGCAGGTTCCAATCTCCGCTGGGCCCTTTCGGTACAGGGGGATTTTCCCTCAGAGTTAACATTAGTTCTGACTCCATTTCCCATACAATCCTTCGAATAAGACTATAAACCCAAGTTCTGTGTGTGAATGCACGCATAACATCTTGCACACATGTAAAATCCCATTACCAACTTTCGGAAGAGAAGGCCAGTTTGGCCATTGGTATGGATGACATGTTACACATAGCATGCACCTTCCCCGAAGGAGTATGGCTGCCTTAATGGTGGGATGAAAAATGGTCATATACACAAAACTCCACTCCCTTTGTTGGGTAGATGGGATTAATACTTGTCTGTCCATGCGGATAGGGAGTGTCAACAGGAGTATCAGCCTGCGTACAAAGAAGAAGAATAAGAAATGATCCACCATTTGCGGGACACAACCTACTATGCCAGCTACTGATGGCAGCTGCTGCTTCGTTGCGGAGCCAGCATGGGAGAATATCTCCCTCTGGCGGGCACCACCATGTCCATCATGAAGACCCAGAAAATTTGCTAATATCTACCACTTTAGCACCAGTTCACATGGGCATGTACATGGAGGGAAAACTGAAACTAAGGTTGTGTCCCTTCATGCTGAAGTTCCATTACTCACAGTTTCCATTTTTTTCTCTGCATTATGCTAACAACAAAAAGATTTCAGATCAAGATATGTAACAGTTCAACTAATGACCTTGTTCAAGACATTTAGTTTCTGTAAAACAACAAAAAACAACAACAAATCTACCACTAAAATGAATGGTGTGCAGTATTTTGCCAAAACCTCCCTATTCAAGCCTGTTAGAAGTTGCAGCAAATTTCCCACAGGGCTTTACATTTTTTTCTGCTTTCTGCATCTGTACCTCATCGTCTGTATCTTGTCGCTGAATTCAAACGACTGGTGTTACTGCGATGTGTGGTGGAACCCAACTGCTGGTGGGTGGCCAGCTCTGTAAGTACTACTGTCCGGAAGTAAGTGAACGGTTCTGAGTGCCCTGCATTGTCTCTGAGACAGTTCCATCTCACCTCAGTACGATCAAAACACGAACATCATAGGTGATCTGTTTTGCAGGCTACACTGGTAGAGCACTTGTTGGCATTTCCTCTGTAACTGTCTATGCTTTATTTGACACAAAATTATTGTCCTTCCTTTGCGAGCATCAAGCTGGCTTGCTACCATCTGAGGCATCAAAACCTTGTCTGAAGGTATGGCTGGCACTGGCTCCCTAAACCATCTGAATGATAAAAGAAAATGAGACGTAATTGTTTCCTAAGGTTCTGGAGCTTTTAAGTGCTGTTTTTCACCTTTGTACAATCAATGTCACTGCACCTATCTTCCTACCTTTGTACAATCAATGTCACTGCACCTATCAGACTGTTTTCGGAACCAGAGAACCCTGCCTATGACTGTGTCTTTGACCCTCATTTTAAAAAGCAAATTCGAAAACAACCCTAACTGTATTCCACTGTTTGGTCTTCGTATGCAGCCTCACGTGCAGAATGCAGGTCGAGACCTAGGAGTTGTGTCCAATTTTTCCAAGTTTCCAGATGAGCCTCCGTGGACCTTTTTCACACAGAGATTCGTTTTGATCTTGCAGCTTTTCGCAAAGAGTCTACCAGCTCTCTGGCATACAAGGCATTGTATGCTGACCTCTGTTAAAAATTCCCATCCTATCAGAAAATTTTCTCTGACGGTTACAAGTCAGATGATGGAGTGGCCTGTGCAGCCTATTGCCCTGGTGCTCCTTCTCAAATACTGTTAGAACATATTCCTTCAGATGCTTCTGCTTATTCTGCTGAACTTACAGCTCTGGTTCTGGCACTGAGGATAATCTCACAATCTAAGAAGAGGGACTTTCTGGTTCTGTCAGATTCACTGTCAGCTTTGGAGGCCATAGCTGGCCGCAACCTTCAGCATCCACAACTTTTACACTTTTTAAAAACTTTTTTACAAGTTGAAAGCGGATGGTTACAACATTATTCTGGCTTGGGTTCCTGGTCATGTTGGCATTGGAGGGAATGAAATGGTTGATCGTTTAGCCAAGAATGCCACAACAGAGAAACTGTCAAACATATCAGTCCCCTGCTCAGATCTGAAACCCAAAATTAATGATTATGTCAAAGACCTCTGGCAGGAGGATTGGAATACACAGACGGATAACAAACTCTTTCAGATCCCTCCAAACCTAAAGGAGTTCCTCTCATATTCATCTGGTGGTCGTAAGAAGAAACAGTTCTATGCCGGCTGCACACTGGCCATTCGTATTTTACCCATTCCTACCTTTTAAAGAGTGAAGAAGCTCCGTGGTGCATTCCATGTCATGTGCTACTCATAGTGAAAACATATTCTTTTAGAGTGGTGGGACTTGCACCAAGTGAGACACAAACATTTTTACAGCAGATTCCATGAAAACCTTGTTCAGAGATGTTCCGCCTGACGTGATCTTTGAGTTCTTGAAAGAGATTAACATTTTTCATCGGATCTGAGATTTTACAGTGGAAAGATTTTAACAAATTTTTGGATGGGTTTTTCTATGTATTTTAAAGAATTGTGTGAATGAATGACTTGTGAGTTGATTTTAACATGGTGACAGCCCTGATGTGGCCCTTAACGGTCGGCGGGCTATAAGCAACATTATCTTATCTTATCTTATCTCCTACCTTTGTACAATCAATGTCACTGCACCTACCTTCCTACCTTTGTACAATCAATGTCACTGCACCTATCTTCCTACCTTTGTATATCAATGTCACTGCACCTATCTTCCTACCTTTGTACAATCAATGTCACCGTACCTATCTTCCCACCTTTGTACAATCAATGTCACTGCACCTATCTTCCTCCTACCTTTGTACAATCAACGTCACTGCACCTATCTTCCTACCTTTGTACAATCAATGTCACTACATCTATCTTCCTCAGTCTATTCACCATTTCTCTCATTTTCATTAAATGATAAAACGTATTGTGTCCATATCAGTCACTTACGATTGTAATTTCTCTCATTTCATTCTGTGCTGAAGTATTCTACACCAGTGATTACCAAATGCTTGGTCTGCAAGGTACGGCAGAGAAAATGGATCACCCCTTGATGTCAAATATCAAAGCCTATTTTATCTATGAGTTTGATGAACATAAACTTCTCTGTATCTGAAGCTATATGCAAAAGGTCTGCTAACTGGGTCAACGCTCAGCCTGTTAAACATACACAAAAAGCTGCTTTGCAAAACAGCAAAAAAAAAGTTCAAAGTAACGAAACGTAATTAAGTTTTTCAAAAATTGCAATCTGAATCAACATTAAGATGAAAGTTATAAAATACAGCTACGTATTTAAAGAAAAGTTATCTGTAACTAAAAACTTTTTACCAAGACTGGGTGAAGTGACTGGTATGACAAAGTATGAATACCGACTTTCCTTTTAAAGCTGACCATGGGTGTCCATCTCCGACATCTGCCTTTGGAGACAATTCAGGCATTCCTCTTTATGACTCTCATTTCTGAACATTTCTTTAATTTCCAACTGCGCATCTGATTTTCACCCGTCAAGACTTTTTCTTACTCCGTTACCTGATCAAAATTGCCCATCTTGAACACAGCACAAGCACTTTACCACTGCAGTCAACCACACACATAACTTGAAGACAAACTGTGCAGTCAGTGCCTACTGTCAGTCACATGCCATGACTTCACTCTTTCGTCCCCACAACCCGGTTTTCCAGTTTGCAGAAATCCTATCCTGCCTTCCTGCAGCCCGGAAAAACCGGGCAGCACAAAATCCCTCCTTTCCTTCCTGCAGCCCAGAAAATCGGTTTCTTTCTGTAAGCGCTTTGAGCTCTGCGCGAGTCGTGTCATCGGTACATGTCATGACTGGGTCGCTCGCGCAGCAGTGCTTACAAATGGAATGGATGCCAGGTGGCCGCTACAGCGTGGGAAAGTGGTTGCTGCTCTATTCTGGACCGTTCGCTACTGCATACATGGCAGTTCTCACTTTACACTGCTTTTTTTTTTTCTCTAAATCCAGGAATGAAGGGAACACTCGGATCATAAGAATCCAGGAACAAGAGAAAGTAATGGTTCATAGAAAAGCAGGAATGAAAGAGTTAATGATGAGGTTTCTGTGTGTGACAACGCTAAAACGTCAAAGGGAAACTTTTCACCAGCGCTTGGCAATCTCACTCGTCTTGGGAATGTTACAGAGCGCTACCCGACATCATGTTCGCACGTACAGAAAAGCTGTTCAAAGGCCACGACACAACGGAGAGTCCACTTACAGATGAAATCAATGCTGCCGATGGTGGCGTGCTCGACCTTGCCTGGATCAGACTGTTTGACGGCCAAGGCCAGATGTTGAGGCACCTCACGGCCCACTTCCTGACCGTGGGCTCCTCACTGTTCTCTGACGATTCATGCCCATCTATGGATTCAGATTGCGGGTTCTTGCTGCTGTCCTGAATTACAGTTTCACTGTTTCTGACATCTTCAACCAGGCTGGTGTCTACGCTCCCCGGATTAAGTGGACCGTCTCCTGGGGGAACTGAAATGAAAAAAATAGTTCATACCTTCACTTATTTTTCTTTGCACAGAAATTAACAAATGTGAGTGTGTGTGTGTGTGTGTGTGTGTGTGTGTGTGTGTGTGTGTGTGTGTGTGTGTGTGTGTGTGTGTGTGTGTTTAAACTAATATGAGGAAAAGGTAAATATACAGAATCATATCATGCCATGCTCATGAATACAGGTACAAATAAATATGGAACACATACACACATGCAACCTTGCACCCATCCACCCCGCACAATTGTATGTGTCTTGACTGAAGTCTGTAATATTGAAAGACAAAATCAGTGAAAGTACATCACTATTCTTCTAATGAAGTAAAAAAAAAAATGATTAGTTTACAACAAAAAAAATGAAATTATATGTAAAACACAGTCAGAAAAAAAAGTCATTACCCCCCCCCCCCCCAGCCAAAACAAAAAAAGAAGAAAAGAATAACCTTTCATAAAGTCACAAAAACATCATACCTTCATGAACACACACACACACACACACACACACACACACACACACACACACACATGCATGCGCACATGCACACAAACACACACACACACACACACACATACATATTCAAATGTTATCAAAAAAAACAAACAAACCTTTGAGATGCCAAATGGACTTACTTTTTCTGTCCTAAACACACACATGCAAGTCACACTTCAAGAAAGTTGTACACAAACTTGCAAGGAAGAATCCTCTTTGCGCACACAACGTAACTTACTCTGTCCTAAACACGCATGTCACACTTCATTTCCTAAGCATATCAAACATTCAACATCAACATACCTTGTCCTGGAACATCACCCCGACGGCCCTTGCCCATTAAAATATTCTCGTAGAGATTCTAGAAGTGATGTGTCATCGTTTCTGGCACCTGAAACAAACAACAAACAAACAAACAAAAAGTGTTTTAAAGAAAAATTTCTGGTCTTGCTAGCTATTTCTTCTAGGTATCTGTGTGCATGCTGAAATTATTTCACAGATGAGTCAAATGCTAACAACTTCCCCATGATCAAGCGCAAGTTTGTAGAATATGGATACTATGTAACTTTCTAGTACTCATTGCAGACAACTGTACTGTAGAAGGTGACTGGTGAGTGTCCCAGGACAAGGCTATCGAAGTCCTGGATAGACATTATGAAGGATATGATTGGTCATGAACGCTTCTTCCCTGTTACGTATCTTAATTAAAGGATTGACAGTTGTGTAGAAAAGCTTCACAGCTACAATCAAAGAACAACTTCACGTCGATGCTTGACAATGATGACAACCCTGGTCCTGAGAATGGCACTGAACGTCAATGTTACCAATCTTTGCTTCTCTTTATATGCATGGTCTGTGTGATAAAAGGAGACAACACGAAAAAGACACAAACAGACACAAGACAGTCAGAGACAGGCAGACAGACAGACAGACAGAGACAAAAGGAAAAAGAGACAGACAGACAAGAGAGACAGAGATAATGACACAGAGACAGAAAAAGACACAGAGAGAGATAAAGACAATGTGAAACAGCCACAGACAGTAAGTTATTGACAGAGAGACTGGCAGACGGACAGACAGACAGGGAAACTGAATTCAAAAGTATGAGTCCTGTTGGCCGGAAGTCATCCAGATTAATGATATCCCTCATTGAAAAGCATGGGTTCTGCATTATCATCCATGGGAAGTCAACCCACAACTGCTGTAACATTTCTTTAACCAAAACTAACATAATTTTACCACAACACAGCTTTGTGTATACCACGAGCTTTTTTTTTTTTTTCAATTTCAATCAACATCCCATGCATTGATGAGATGTGATTTTTCTAATGCTCTTCTGGGCACCCTCGGACAAACACTGTACAGTGAAGGTTAAAGGTTTGGCAATAATCTGCAGAAAACAGTTTAGCACATCATCATCAGGTAACTACAGCATGGGCTCATTTTGTTAAAAAAAAAAAAAAAAAAAAAGGTTTGCCAAATAAATCTAAATGAATGAAAAAAAACTAATTTCATATACCTGCTCAAAGTAAAAAACCCCAGTGTCGAGGACAGAAAACTTATGTAAGGCTGTGTGTATTCTAAGGTTAACTAAAACTAGGCATATGATTGCTGTCCAATGAATGAGTCATCAAGGATATATATTCTATTCACCGAGGGTTGATAGGACTATAATTACATCTGTAGCATTTGCCTTTTGTCTGGAGCTGTCATGAACACATGCATTGAAAAAAAAAAAAATAATGAAGCAGATACAGAGTGATGCGATTTGAGCAGCATATATAGGATCATCTCCCTAGTTCCTTGGAGACAACTACAACAGAAAACATCTTTGTCTTCACCCAAATCTCCTTGTCGGGTCTGTCCAAAATTTTTTCTGGTGTTGACATGTGTACTCAACAAGCATTGCAAGAATGAGTAGAGAGCTAAACTGGTTTGGGTTGAAGAAGACAAATATACATAATTTTGTTACAAATTCATGTTTGTTTCATGTTGTGTGTTACATAAGCATTACTTTGCATTCTGTTTTGTGTATACACTTATCTGTATTCTGGTTTGGGTTTGTAAGGCTGTGCACTCTGTTTCAGCCTTCTTTACTCATGGGTAACACAATTATTTTCAAATTCTTTCTCTAAACCAGACTTTTTTTTCCCTACTACCAGTACTGACCCACAAAATTTGACAGAAATCATTCACATGTATTTACTACTCATCAGCATCAAATTTTCATTAAGTTAGCGAATCACCACACACACACACACACACACACACACACACACACACACAAAACGTGGACAAATGATCACAAGAGATAAAACAAGATGCATTTCGACCTCTTAGATCTTCTTCAGGCGACAAGACACACTTAGGACAATGAAAAATAATGAGCAATCACTTATCTTCAATCACTTCAGTGCAAGATGGCGTTGAATGAAAACAAGTTTTTTTTTTTTTTTTTTTTTGCAGTTCGCTAACATTTATTCAAGATTTGCAATTAGATCTTTCATTTAAGTTGTTTAAAAAATCAGAGAGTCTGTTTGGTGCCCTGCACATGTGACACTTATTTCTCAAAATCATTCCCTAAACACCAAAACTGCAGTTCTATGTCTTGCCAACTTGTGAACTAGACTTTTCTTTCTATCAGTGACAAGTATTTAGATATTCCAAAGTTGGATTTTCCATCAACCAAGTCAGAGACCTGGACCAGTTTTCAGAAGAATGACCTACACAGAAAAGTGGTTACAGTTCACAAAGGAGAACAAGATTACAAACCTGGTTACAACGGCTACATTCATGTTTCCCACTTCTTAACAAAATTTATATGCCAGGTGCCAGTTATAGTACAATTAATCTTTTTCCAGAAGTGTTGTTTCCACTTATTTGGACCCAGAAGATGTAGACTCCATTTGCAAACAATCCAGCTGGGATGTGGATACTGTTCTGAATACGTTGGCTGATTGGTACCACACTGAACACCTGACTCTGCTAAAAATCACGCACAGAACTGTCATCTTACTTGCTCTGTTGTCAAGTCAGAAAGGACAGACAGTTAAGCAGCTTATTACCAAAGATGTGAAAATCTATGACAGTAAGTGTCTTCTTGTTACATAGCTCGCTATTCAAACAGTCTTGACCAGGTTTCAATGTATGGCCATTAGAAATTGAGGCACTTGAAAAAATTTAAAATACTGGGTATTATTCATCATCCTAAAATATACAGATCAGACAACACCGCAAGGTTATGCAAGAAAATTGTCTGTGTTGAGCCCTAGAAGACTGTCTCAAGGGACACTGTTTTAAGGTGGATGAAAAACTGTACTGCCCACAGTAGGAGTGGATACTGCACCTTTCCAATGGCAGACACAAATGACCACACACACATCAACTGAGATAAGACTTTGAATCTCTCCGGACCACCTGTTTTACTGTAAACCTGTGTGAAACTGTAAGGGTGCATCAATGAAGCAATGCAAGTGTGTGTAAAATGGGAGAATCCATAGATGTGGGTGTGTTTGTATTGGCACATGTGCATCTGTGTGTGTGAGCGAATATGTGTGTGTGTGTGTGTGTGTGTGTGTGTGTGTGTGCGCGCGCACACATGAGTGTGTTGTCATCATTACTGATATATATGATTATTATCTCATCTTCTAAACATTCATTTTCACTCACACACACAGACACACACACACCTGCTCGCACACAATCGCACAGACATACAGACACACACACACACACACACGTTCACGCGCGCACCCACCACATACACAAGTGCTCACGCACACATACACACAATCAAATACATGCACAAAGACGTGCACAGATGTGCACACACACACAATGTATGGATCCGTGTATGCCAATAAACACAGGCACACATACATACACACATGTATACATGCATATAGACATGTACACATCATGCATGCAGAAGCATTCTTATAAAAGCACACAGATCAGATACATGCATATACACATATGCACATACACACACACACACACAGCACCACATACACTGGCACACATGATACATACACATATCATGCGCCTACCATTTATGCACGAACATGTGTACTCTCACCATTTATGCATATACATGATTGATACTAACTCACAGACAGTGTACTCTCACCACAAGCACATATACAATGATTGATAATAACAGCACAGACAATGTCATGTAGGTAACCAAGGTTTGACCGGCCTGCTGGGCTAATGTGCTGGTCAGAAATCTGCTTGGTCATAGCCATGAAACCTTCTCCCATTAAAAAAGTATAATTTTCTCATCTCAGTCATTAATTTGCTTACACATCCATCAGCTTATAATCATGTGCAGTATGGTCTCACAACTTAGCAGTGTGCGATAATGTATGAACTATTTCCTACTACTTACACACACACAGCGATGAAAGTGAAACCACGTAAACTATATAACTGCATTTTGCAAAAGTTTTTTTTGATAGAGAGGTGTGTGTGTGTGTGTGTGTGTGTGTGTGTGTGTGTGTGCATGTGTGTGTGTGTGCACAATGCGTGCATGCACGCATAAGTGTGCATGTTGTATCAGTGTGTACATACACTTGAGAGAGAGAGAGAGAGAGAGAGAGAGAGAGAGAGAGAGAGAGATGTGTGTGTGTGTGTGTGTGTGTGTGTGTGTGTGTGTGTGTGTGTGTGTGTGCGCGTGTGTGTGCGTGCGTGTGTGTGTGTTGTGGATGTACAATGGCAGGACTGGGAATACTGTGCAAGGGGAGCAGCAAGCAATGAAAACATCGAGCAGGCCAGGGGAGTATCGAAACAAAGGGAGTACAGAGCAGAGGAAGGCGATAAGCTCCTACTGTGGCAATCAAACTTGTGATAAGTGACTGGCACTTTGAAAAAACATAAGGCTATCATTAGTATCAACACACACTAGCTATAGCACTGTTAAGACATAGCAATATCAGCATTAAGTTGATGAATTAAATATAGTGCTAACGACACATAGCGCTATTGAAACATAGTTCTGTTGGGATGTAGCACTAGTGAAATGGAAAGGCAAAACTGACAACAGTGCTATCGACATGCTGCTGAACAAAGTAATAGTGACATGTGTTACTGTTGACATGTGGTGCTATTGGGATATCTCCGGTACAAGAGTTGAAAAAAAAAAAAAAGGAAGGAAGGTACCTGGAACAGGCATGTACCCCTTATTCAAACTTTGGCATCGGCTTAACATTATAGC
>JADBJO010003380.1:87500-105000 GCA_016801955.1 Conus betulinus
TCCCCGAAGCTGGAGTATGGCTGCCTTAATGGCGGGATAAAAAAACGGTCATACACACAAAAAGTGTCAGAATCTTCAACACAATGAAGATGGACGCTGAAAGAAAGAAGAAGAAGAAGAAGCAGCATGTGGGGGTCATGACGTGGATGGCTCAGTCCCCCTAAATGTGTGAGGACTTTTGGGCTGGAATACTTGCCTGAGGGGATGGGGGGGGGGGGGGGGGGGGGGAGAGGAGGAGGGATTTCTTCTCAGAAGTCCTTCTGCTGTCTGTGTTTTCCATAAAGTTTCTTCCTATTGACTCATGGCTAAGGCCATGGACTATTGAGAACAATCTGGAGGATGAGACCAGAAAGACCAGGTGACACTGGAAAGACCAGATGAACACCTCTGTGGGCTGGCTTCCCATCTTGCCCATCTCCAGTTTGCCACTAGTGCCAAAAAATCAAAAGGTGCTCCGGGATTCATGGAAAGGGGAGAAACTGATGAATCGGTCAGTGCAAACCCAGTCATGACTTTAATTTAAATCCACCACAGACTGTGAGTAAAGAACAAGTGGAATCCCATGGGCCTGTGGGAGGAAATTCTCCACAGAGCGCAGTATGAAGATCTACACACCGAACAAGGGCTGAAGATGGAGGAATGATGAACAGCGCACTGGCTCAACTCTGCCAGCAGATAAGGTGTCTGAAAAGCAAGAAATTTTTGCACAGACTTTCATTGCCGTAACACCAGAAACTCAGCTTGCTACATGCAAGCACAAAAGAGGAGTGTGTGTGAAAGTAGAAGAAAAAGATGGTAGCCAACAACTGGATGTGCTGACAGGGAACAGCGCGTCGAAGCTCAAACTGACCTGGGGTACTGTGTACAGATCTTGTAGGGATGCCTGTTGTGGAAAGAAGCTTCGTGATGCATTCCATGTGATGTGTGGTCTTGTAGCCTAGGGGTGCTACAGTGTGTAGAGTGTTGGGACTTAGGAGAGACTATGTTGCTTATAGCCCAGCCGAACGCAAAGTTTCACATGTCAGGGCTGTCTGCTCGTTGAAATCAACTCTCCAAATGGAAAAAAAAAAAAAAAAAAATCATACACATGCAACTTGTTGAAACAGATTTTCAAAACATACGCTGAAATTTCATTAAAATCTTTCATCTGTAAAATCTAAGATCACAGGGAAAAATCGTGGCCTATTTCAGAAACTCCAAACCGCATCAGATGGGACATCTCTGAACATATCTATTTTGAGATCGAGAGTTGACTTTGATGAGGTGACAGCCCAGATTATGGCTGTTTGTGCTCATCTGGGCTGTAAGCAACAGTATCTCCATGTATCACAGATGTACATGCACTGGTAAGTGTGCACAAATGAAATGATGCAAGTGTGTAACATAAGAGTGTTCATAGTTGTCTCTGTGTGTGTGTGTGTGTGTGTGTGTGTGTGTGTATGTGTGTGTGTGTGTGTGCATGCGTGTGTGCATGCGTGCGTGAGCGTTCACTGTGTGTGGTGGCAAGCACAAGTGTGTGTGTGAGAGGAGGTGGGGGTGGGGGATGGGGTGTGCTTGTTTGTGTGTGTTTAGACATGAGCGCAAGCATTTGTGTTATGTGTGTGTATGTCATTGTGAACACATAGTATGTGTTATATATATGTGTGTGTGTGTTACCTATGGCTTGGAATATTTAATTATATTCATTTATTGATTGATAGGTCTGTTGATTTATCTGTTTGTTTATATTTAACGAGTAATGTGTTGTTGGTATGCCTTGAAAGAACACATATTGGGGTGCATCACAGATTCATGGGGATATCAGCATGGTAATTGTGGGCATTTTTGACACACACACACACACACACACACACACACACACACACACACACACACACACACACACACACGCACAAGTGGATGAATGGAGAGATTCAGAAAGACGTGACTGTGGTTACAAGTGTATAATCCACCCACACACAGGTTTGTGTGAGATAGAGGATGGTGTTGATGGTAAAGAGAATGGGTGGTTGCGCAGATCATGTGTTCAATGTTGTGTGTGGTGGATGGAAAGGGAAGGGGGGGGGGGGGGGTGGTGATGGTGGAGAGTGGTGGTATGCTTGTTCGTCCTTTGACAGGCAGGATTTTGTGTGTTTGTGTCTTCCCTCTTCTTTTACTGCGATCGTTACGTAAATATGTGTTCTGTTTTTGTTGCTCTTTTTCTGTCTCATCAGCTTTTGTTTGGTTTTTGTTTGTTTTTGTTTTTCCTACAGGATTTCCTTTATAAGCTCAAGCAGCCAAAAAGCAGACGTTTCACCGCCTGGTCCAACAACGATGGAAGATGAAATATTTTGTGCTGTGCTGCCATGACGACCAGTTGGTATTGAAATATTACAATAAAAAGCCAAAACATCTGCTCAGCTCCAGTCCCAAAGCACAGATCAGCCTGTGCCCATCGTTTAAAGTGAGCATGCCCTTTTTGTCCGTTTGATTTTTTTTTTTTTTTTTGTCTTATGTAAAGAATTGTTTTGTGAGTGATAAGATGTTTTAAAGTTTGCATGTTGGACCCAAGTGGTCTGTGTCTCAGTCCCTCTTGCTCGCTTACTGCTTAGCTTACTCTCCTCTCTCTCTCTCTCCCTCTCTCTCTCTCTCTCTCTCTCTCTCTCTCTCTCTCTCTCTCTCTTGTCTTTCTATGTCCATCTGTCTGTCTCTCCTCTTTTTCTCTCTCTCTCTCTTTTTTCTCTCTCTGATTTTTCTCTCTCTCTCTCTCTCTGTCTTGTCTGTCTGTCTGTCTTTCTATGTCCATCTGTCTCTCTCTCTCTCTCTTTCTCTCTCTATTTCTCTGTCTCTGATTCTCTCTCTCTCTCTCTCTCTCTCTCTCTCTCTCTCTCTCTCTCTCTCTCTCTCTCTCTCTCTCTCTCTGTCCCCTTCTTCCCCTCCCTGTCTCCCCTCAGTGATCTGCTGTCAAGTTCAAGGGAGGTTGTGTTTTTGAACTTAGCAAAATAAGGACACATGTTTTCTTAAATTGAAAGGCCAGTAGTTTGAAGTGAGGAATCCATACAGAGTGGCTGTTGGCAGCCAGCATTGTGGATGTTTTGAAGAAAGTATTGAATGGAAAATCTCAAACAGTAGCCTTGCATCTTTGAGGTCACAGTTACTAGCATGGATTGTGGCCACTGTTGATCGGGTACAAGTTCCTTTTACGCCTTCTCATCGATGACACAGAGCCAAGCGTTTGACCTCACCTGTGGGGCGGAATAGCTCAGTTGGTAGAGCACCGGACTCGTAATCCAAGGGTTGCGGGTTCGAATCTCCGCTGGGCCGTTTCCCATACAGTCCTTCGAATGAGACCATAAACCGAGGTTCTGTGTGTGAATGCACGCGTAACATCTTGCACACACGTAAAATCCCATCACCAACTTTCGGAAGAGAAGGCCAGTTTGGCCGTTGGTATGGATGACACGTTACACATAGCATGCACCTTCACCGAAGATGGAGTATGGCTGCCTTAGTGGCAGGAAAAAAAAAAAAAAAAAAAAAAAAAAACGGTCATATACACAAAACTCCACTCCCTTTGTTGGGTAGATGGGATTAAATACTTGCCTGTCTATACAGGGAGTGTCTGCAGGAGTGTCAGCCTGCGTACGCAGAAGAAGAAGAAGACCTCACCATTGCAGAGTGTCATCTGACAATCAGTGCCTTCATCTTTTTTTTTTTTATTTTTCAGACAAAGAATTACTGATGTAGTGACACACAAAAGTGGCTTATATACATGAAGGACTCCAGATGCTTTCATGAATTGTCAGTGCCTTCATCTTTTTTTTTTTATTTTTCAGACAAAGAATTACTGACGTAGTGACACAAAAGTGGCTTATATACATGAAGGACTCCAGATGCTTTCATGAATTCCAGACTTACGTTTAAGCCAAAAGAATGCACTGCTGAAGTAAAGATGAAAATCTGTACAGGCTCTTCGTAAGGTTCAGATTAGGGATTAATGAGGTGAACGTGTTTCTTGCACAGCACGTCTGCAGGAACGAAAGACTGAAAGAGTCCTTTCTGTACAAATAATATGAAAAAAAATATCTATTCTTTAAATCAGTGTCCTCAATATAGCACTACCTGTCATAATGTTTTTGAAGTCAGTTCCATCACATTCTGAAAACTAGTATCCGAGATTTTTTGTTGGGTTTTAATTCCAATTTTTTTCAGTCGAACAAGGTTTGCACATACAGTGTATCATCAGTCTTACTATCCATGGGGTTGATCATATAACTCGTACACAATGTCAATATTTAATAGAGTACTTAATAACAGGCTTTGCGTAAACTTAATTCTCTTGTTCACCGTACAGTATTGCTCAGCATAACATTATATTATTGACATTTTACACAGTAGTTAATCACAAATAAATTGCGGAACTTTACTAAGCTGTCCACATACCGTTATGATATATGGAATTGGACAAGCATAATCAAAGATCAATCACCTTATGTATCTGAAATTTTGTCATGCAGATATGTTAATGGTATGAGTCGACTCATTTGGTTCTAGTAATATATTTTAAAATTCTCTCTCTCTCTCTCTCTCTCTCTCTCTCTCTCTCTCTCTCACACACACACACACACACACACACACACACACACACACACATTCAATTTGTTCAGTTCGTTAAAGTCATTATTGTGATAACCGTCAGGGGGGGAGGGGTGGGAGGTCCTAAAAGCAAGATACGAGCATGAATGTTTTTTCATGTCAAACATATTTTCTATAAAGAGTGCATACAAAATTCCAAATTTAGGGAAAAGCAGGAGGAGGAGGAGGAGGGGGGGAGGGTGCATTCATTTTGTTTTCAGTTTTTCCATCGCATAATTGAGGGCTTCTTCAGATCTAAACTGCATAAAGTACGATAAAAATGGGTTATTTCTAACACAGATTAATTTAAAACTTAATTCATAGCATACTTTGGCACAAACTTTTCTGCTTTGTCACTGGTTAAGTGTTTTTTTGGGGGGTTTTTTGGTCAATGTTTTGGGGCATTTTGTTGAAGAAGCAGACACAGCCTGAGGAGATTCTGCGCATGGAAGTTAGCAAGAGTTGTCTTTTTGGTTAAAGCCATACAAACTCACACAACACACACACACATATGCACACAATGTCACATGTACACACGCACACACACACACACACTTACACCCCCCCACACACACACACACACACTCACACACACACACATGCGCACACACACACACACACACACACACACACACACACACACACATGTAAAGTAGGCTCTCTACAAATGAACTCGGCCAACAATTCCTAGATTAAGGCTGTAATACTATACACACACAACACACACACACACACACACACACACACACACACACACACACACACACACACACACACACACACACACACACACACACACACACACACACACACACATGCACACACATAAAGTAGCTCTCTATAAATGAATCAGACTACAATTCATAGATTAAGGCTGTAACAGTATATTCTGTATCATGGACATTATACATTCTTTTTAAGCTTAGTCGTATGTGCTTTACATTTTTATCCACCAGCTGGGGAAAAAAATTGCCCCCCTGCTTTTAAAGAACTTATGCATGCGTACACATGCTAGGGAATTATTGACCCCTATCCTATTTATATCTGTAGTGAAACTTGCACAGCATATTGATCCATAGCCACTCATATAGTGAAACTTGCACACTGTGCACACTGGGGTGAGGGGCAAGACAGCAAGCAGCTGGCTGTTATCAGTCTGATGACAGCGCAGATAAACCTGGCACTAGTGGCAGTTAGGTTAGTTCTTTAGCGTTTTTGTTCTCAGGTAGGTGGCAGACTTCGATTCAGGAATTGGCAAGGAAAAAGAGTGAAGACTTGTGGGCATACACATACATGTTGGTGTACAGTCAATATGTATGTATGTGTGTGTGTGTGTGTGTGTGTGTGTGTGTGTGTGTGTGTGTGTGTGTGTGATGAGCTTTAGATTGTTGGTGTGCCCACGCATAGAAAAGAAAAGGAGGTTCTTTGTTTAGTTACATGCCTCTGTAGTTTAGGCAAAGGTCAAATTAAGCCCCCTTAACCCATCTATTTGTGTGCCCCTATCCCCCCCACATCCCCCCTTTCCGTTTCGCGTTAGGTTTGAGTTCAGCAGTCCTTGCCCCTTCCTCTTAAGTGCAATGACATGCAGCGGCCTTGTATCACTCAGACACACTCACACACTTTTTCATCCTGTCTCTACAGAAAGACCAAACACTGCATTTTTTCTGTGGGTGTATGGTTCGTCTTTGTCGTTCATCATGTTCTGCCACCAAGGCTGAACATTCAGTGCATCAGCTTTCGCGTGCAGTCTGGGTCAGATTTTCCCCAGTGTGTAACACCATTGAGCAGTTGCGCTCAGTGTGCCATACATAGATTTAGCATTTTTGATTTGTTGATTTTTTTTTTTTTTTTTTTAAGTGTTTTACAGAAGTGCACTCTTTTTTTGTGAGTGAGTAGGGTGAAAATAGTTAGAATGTCATTACATCGCATTGACATAAGTGAGTAGGGTAAAAGTAGTTTACAATGTCATAACATCTTTTTACTGGAAGAATTTCCGAGTTATGAATTTTAATATGAATATCTGAGTACATTTTTATTTGGTGTGTACGTTGAAGGCTTTATAGTATCAACACAAAGAATACATACTGGCATAGGTGGTATCACTGGTTTCCCCTTCCAGTGATGGGTTGCTGTAGCTTTTGTCCAAAAAAAAGGTTTGTTCTCACGTGTGAGTGACGCCTGAGTGTGACTATGTTCCTCCCAGTCAGGTGATGTTGGGGTTTATGTTAATCATAATCACATCTTATATCTTCCTGGTAGTGTTGCTGTGAAGTCAGTCTGTTTGCCTCTCTGTGCGCAGGTGGAGAAGCACAGCAACTGCTATGGGCGTGCCTTTGTGGTGGAACTGACGGCGCCTGATCAGCAGGTGTGTCTTCGGCTGAGGATCAATCCACAGTGGACAAGCTGGTCTTCCTGATGATGACGCAGATCAGACTGAGAGACAACATCACAGGTACTGTCAGTGAACAGGTGTCGGTGTCAGTTTGCTGGGAGTGAAATGAAGAAATAGATATGAATGTCATTAGCCATCTCTCTTGGTGTCTGAATACACGTAAAGAACAGGACAACGATTGAAAGGTTTCTCGGCATGCAGAAAGAAGAAAGAAAAGCCACCAATAACTGAACACCGTCACTTGCCTCTCAGGGGAATAAACCCAGCCTTCTTCAACCTAGGAAGCTTAGCTAAACACAGTTTAAAGAATTTCATAAACACCCATAAAAAGACTTAATACGCACCTTCAAGAAGAACACCACATGTCCTGTAAGTAATCTGATGATGCTTTAACTCCTGTCTAGGAGGAATGATTAAACATAGGCTGAAACTGAAAAGGGTTGGTGATTACCTGCATCCTGAACTGGTTCTCCCGCTAACCAGCACACAGATACATTTCAGATGAATCATTACACAACCAAGATTAGAGAAATGGGGGACCTCAACCAGCCTGACTGAATGGATTTCCCGCTACACTTAATTTACTTTCTTTTTGCCCCCTCACCCCACCCCCCACCGCCTCCCCCCCTTATCCCTCCCCCATTCTTTCGTTATGTGTCTGTTATGTTCATGTGAAGGATTGCTTTCATCTAAATGTCCTGACATCCCACCACAGACTTTCCTTTCCCCAGAGATCTGTTTTGGTCAAGCCTCATATCACAAGAGTCCACCAGCTCTTTGGCATAGAAAAAACTTTTTTAGCGGAACTTTCCTCTAAATTTCCATGGCCCCATATCTAAAGAGGAGTCGTTTTTACTGCTTGTTGATGCCACAGCTCCCGCTCAGAGATATTCTGAATTATATTCCCATAGTCAGCTTCACTGCTGAGCACACAGCGTTGGTCCTGGCACTTCACGTGGAACTCATCATAAGCACTTGCTTGTTGCTGTTGTTGTTGTTGTCGTACCCTGGCTGAAAGACTCCAGGGATCATTCAAACAGCAGAAATACTTGAACACTATGGTACAAATGCATCAGCTGGGGATGAGAACGTTA
This sequence comes from Conus betulinus, assembly GCA_016801955.1. Classification (NCBI taxonomy): domain Eukaryota; kingdom Metazoa; phylum Mollusca; class Gastropoda; order Neogastropoda; family Conidae; genus Conus; species Conus betulinus. Next base: position 95,601 of record JADBJO010003380.1, read on the forward strand.
CATGTATGACTGTTTTTGATTACCACGCCACATGGGCAGCCGCACTCCGACTCCGGGGGGATTTTGGAGACTGATGGTGTTATGCTAGGAGAGTTGTCACAACTGAAGACAATCCCTGCATAACTATGCAGAACATAACATTTTGATGTAGCCTTGGTGTTCTAGTCTATGTCACTTGGACTGATACAGCCCGGGCTTGTTGCTGTTCTGATCTTAACATTCACGGCAAAGATCATGTGACAACAAACAAACTGGTTTCTAAATCAAAACATGCAGACTTCCTCATTTTCTCGTGCTCTTTGTCTGATTTTTGGGCCATTGCTGAATGTAATCTCAAGCACCCTCATCTGTTTGAATATGTTTGAACTGTACACCTCTCAGAAATCTAATAGGTGTAACATGTTTTGCTGTGGTTGCTGGTCATGACAGCATTCGAAACAATGAAGTGGTAGAGCAGCTTGCCAGGAAGTAAAAGTAAAGAGTTGAGCAGATTTTCTATCCCTTACACCGATCTGAAACCTCAAGCTCAGGCTTTTGTCAAAAAAATCATTGGCAAGAGGAATAGAAGAGGAATAGAACTCCCAGATGGATAACATACTCCTCCAAACCTGTACAAATCTTGAAAAGAAAGTTTTACCTTTTGTGCCATTGGTGGCTGTAAAGGAAGAAGCAGTCTTGTGCCGTTTGCACGTAGGTTACTCATTTTACATCCCCTCGGATTTTTAAAAAGGGAAGAAGCTCTGTAGTGCAGTACAGATGATGTACCATACGCCATAAAATATGTTCTTGAGGAGTGTTGGGATATACATGGTGTCAAACATAAACTACGTTACAGCAGACTCCATGTTAATCTGTTCAGAGACGCCCTACTTGATGTGATTTTTTTTTTAGTTTCCAAAAGAGATTCAGAAAAAATATCATCGATCTAAGGATTTACGGAAAAAAAAGATTTTTAGAGAATGTTTTTAGAAAATCTGTTTTGATGTGTGTGTGTGTGTGTGTGTGTGTGTGTGTGTGTGTGTGTGTGTGTGTGTGTGTGTGTGCACGCGCACGCATGTGCACACATGTGCGCTCCTCTGTGTGTGTGTGTGTGTGTGTGTGTGTGTGTGTGTGTGTGTGTGTGTGTGTGTGTGTGATCGTGAGAGTTGACTTCAACAGGGCGTCTGCCTTGATATGGTCCTTTGCAGTCAGCTGGGCTCTAAGCACCATGGATTGAATCACACTCATTTACTTGTTGCAGACAACCTTGTGGAAGTGAAAACAGATCTGTCAGAGGCTTTTGCACGAATCGGCGCTAAGGGAGCTAATTGTATTCTACATGTCTCACCCTGGGGGCTTACTCTGATTTTCAAGGTAAATTTGATGTTTACTTTGTCCCTTCAAATCAGATCTCTCCTCTCCTTTCTCTCTGTTTTTTGCCTGTGTTTTTTGTCTCTCCCTTACATATGTTACTCTCTCTCTCTAATCACACACACATCTCTCTCTCTCTCTCTCTCTCTCTCTCTCTCTCTCTCTCTCTCTCTCTCTCTCTCTCTCTCTCTCTTTCATTCCTGTCCAGTTCTGGTTCTTTGTATGTTTTGTTTGAAGGAAGCGCAAGTGAATTTTATATGAAATTTAAAGAGATATTTGTTAAACATTACTGTTGGTAGCTTTCGCTAATCTGATGCATATCCGCTACTTTAAAGTTTTCGTCAGAGGGCAAAGGTAATCGTTACTTGTTTGTTTGCTTTGATGTTAACTGCTATTAGTTTTTATATGTCGGCGATAAATATTTTGATTTGTGTGTGTGTGTGTGTATGAGTGTGTGTTGTGTTTTTTGTTTGTTGTTTTTTTGTTTTGATTTTTTTGGGGGGGGGTGGGGAGGGGGAGGTTGCATAAAGTAAATATTTGGGGGGGGAATGTGTGATAAGGTACAATGGGAACTAATATTGTCAGTGTATATAATGTAAATATTTGGGGGGACAGACGCGTCATAAAGTGTGATGGGAACTAAACATTGTCTGCAGAAGAGTCGAGCAGTCCTGGCACAGTGGCCGCTGAAAAGCATTCGGTACTATGAGAGCTCGGGTCAAGGTCAGTTCACCATCGAGGCGGCATGGTGGCACCCATGGGCGAGGGCATCTTCCACTTCCACACGCTGCAGGGATCGGACAACAGACTGTATGACATAGTGGATCACTATGTCATCAACACGCTGGACAGGGTCAAGGTAAGCACGCCATTTTTTTTTAAATGGTTCCTCCCGGCTATGCTATTGTGTTCTCACCAAATCTCTCAGAATAGACATGGACTCCTGGGCTGTAAATTGTGTTTTTTTGTAGTCTGTGGATCAGCCAGATTGTGTGTGGGGATTTTTTTTTTTAATTGGTAGATTTGTTGGGGGGTTTTTTTTTCAGTGTTTTCCAGTTCCTAGATGTTTGTCCAACATAATGATCTGTGCATTGTTCATCTTCCTTTGTACTTTATTTGTTCATAGTGTAATAAAAAATGAAGTCAATGTCCTGAAAAGATATTGATGGTAGTATTCCTCATCATTTAGGTAATCTTTGGTTCAAAATCTTGTCACCACAGAGTTCTTTAGTGGAAACGTTAAAAGAAAAAAAAATTTAAAAAAAAGAGAAAAAGGTCTACCTGTCAAACTAAATTTTATTTTTGTTACATAACATTTCATGCAATGGAAACAGTGTAAATAAATCTATTAGCCAAAAAAAATTATAACAAACTTCAGAAACTCAGATCCTTTTTTTTTTGGGGGGGGGGGGGGGGGAGGGAGAAAAAACGGGGAAAAAAAGGTCACAAAATTTTTATATGAAAATGGAATAGTGGATGTAGTTTGATGTGCATGTGTCTAATATTGTATTGTTGATGTTTTATAACTGACATTTTGGTCACCTAGTTGATTTCTGAACATCCAGAATTTATCTGTAGTATTGACGCTGACTTCCCATTTCCTTTTTTTTTTTTTTCTTTTTTTTTTTTTGCTCTCTGCCACAGAGATGTGACACTTGTGCAAAGACACCCATACAATATACACACTTGATCCATTAAACGTTCACAGATGACTGCGGGAACTGACCAGGTGAAAACAATACCAAAGAAAAGGGAGGAATTCCGAGGGTGGAGAACGGCACCAACTTTTCAAACCACTGGTTCTTCAGAGGCAGTGCTGCCTTTAAAGAACCTATGGCTCAGTGCATCGCCGTGTTCCATCTCTTTGGAGTTGCCTTTGAAAAGATTATAGTTCGAAACATGGCTATTTTTTCTATACCCTAGCACCAGTGTCCCTGTTGTTTCTGTGGTTTTATTTTTTCAGCTTAATCCATTTTCCCGGCCTGCTAAATAGTCCGAACTGCTGATGATTGTCACTCATCGTAAAATTCAGTACGAGCTGAAAAAATGCTTTGAAACTTTGGGTTCAAATGGAAAAGACTTTACAAGTTATGGATACTTTGGCAGTAGCAGGTATCCTCAAACGGCAGATCTTTTTGCACAAAGCTTCCCAAATAACGTGTATGTGATGGAAATGTTTGGTCACCCTCAACAGGCGGGATAGGTTGGAACAGTAAATACATGGTAATGTCAGAATTGAGCAAAAACGTTATTTTTTAAAGTGTCCACCATCAGGGTTTGTTATACTAACAGTAATTAATGGGTAGGAGAAGGAGAAAAAGAAAAAGAGGATAGGAGTAACACCACTGGACAACCCAAAGTGAACCAGCAGCAGTGCAGTGTCTCCTCTGGTGCGTTGTGTCATGATGATACTGATGGCTGCCTGTTAACGGCCGGTGCCAAGGTCGCAGCAGGATGACCTGGGTAGGGGGGAAGAGCTCAGTTGGTACAGCACCGGACTTGTTCAAGGATTTTCGGGTTCAAATCTCCACCGGGCTGTTTTGGGTACAGGGGGAATTTTTCCCTCGGAGTTAACATTAGTTCTGACTCCATTCCCCATACAGTCCTTCGAATGAGACTATAAACCGAGGTTCCGTGTGTGAACGCACACATAACATCTTGCACACACACACAAGTCCCATCACCAACTTTCGGAAGAGAAGTCCAGTTTTGGCCGTTGGCATGGATGACACATTACACATAGCATGCACCTTCCCCGAAGATGGAGTATGGCTGCCTTAATGGCGGGATGAAAATGGTCATGCACGCAAAACTCCACTCCCTTTGTTGGGTAGTTGGGATGTATACTTGCCTATCCATATAGGGAGTGTCCACAGGAGTAACAGCCTGCATACGCAGAAGACGACGACCTTGGTGCGAATGTTTCTTGGGGAGCCTGACTGAGCAGCAGGGGAAGAACGCCACTGAGCAGGCGCCAAAGACAAGATAGAATACTGGTTGTGACTGTGGACAGTTCTGTATGTGTTGTGGTCCTGGTCTGACGGAATTACAGAAACAGATGTCGGGTCACTTTCAGCCCAGCCAGCGAGGGACACCTGAAGAGATTCAAGACTACATTCGGGAGTTTGACTGTCTGCACTCTTTGACTGCGCTCACGCCCACCTCGCTGACCAGCAACCCTGAGGTTGCTGAAGTACTCAGGGACAACTGGAGTTCCTCACTGGAAGGTTTGCACTTGGTTCTATCATTTTTCAGCTCACAGTTTTTCAGTTCACCATCTTTATATTTACTAGAGTGATTGTAGACAAGGACAGAAGGAAGTGTGTGTGTGTGTGTGTGTGTGTGTGTGTGTGTGTGTGTGTGTGTGTGTGCACACTTGCACAGACACACTTGCATGTATGCATGTAGGCACTAGCACACATGCATGCATATACACGCATGCATACACACATGCACACATACATACACTCATCACACTCAAAACATGCGTGTACGCTCATGCACTGCGCGCGCACACACACACACACACTCACGCACACGCGCACACACACACACACACACACACACACACACACACTCTCTTTTGATTGATTAACAAATTTTGATTGGCGATTTTAGGTTTTAAGTAAAGGAAGGTGCTCAAGCCCACTTATGAAGGTTTTCTGTTTCGGAAACGTTTAATGGATTTTAAAGTATTTCTGCATGTAGTCTGAAGCCATGTGTTGTTTTGTGCAGACACAGAAGTATGAAAATTCAGGTTCACACAATGTCAAAACCAGACAGTTAATCTCATGCAGCTGTGACCAGTACTTCATGTGAATTTGTGTCAGTGTTTATGATGCTAGTTTCATTGCGTGGTTTGGCATGTTAAAAAAATTATCAAATCTTTTGTTTGGTTTGGTTTGGTTTGGGTTTTTTCATCACTCTCAACTAAAATTGAATCAGTCTCACAGTTCAGATTCAGTTTCATCAAGGAGGCCTCACTGCGTGCGGACTAGTCCATATATATGTTACACCACATCCGCTAAGTTTTGAGACCACACGACGCATGATTTGAAGTTGATGGATAAATGAATTAACAACAAAGATGAGACAGTTGAAGAAGAGGGTCTATGGCTACATCTCAGCGGATGTCTGACCTACGCATTAGCCCAATATGCTGGTCCGATCTTGAGTGCCTACCTACCATTTTTTTTTAAAAAATCAGTCTCAAAGTTTACAGAGTATTTGATTTGTGTTAAGTTTGGTCCCAAAATGCCAGTTATCTGAAGTAGGGTGTTTTTTAAACTAGATTTGTTGTGATCATCTTGAGGTGATTGTAAAAGCAACATTATCTTTAAATGAAGGTTTGTGATAATGTTGTGGCAGTATATCTTTATAAAAATAGAACCTTCATTGCAAAGGAACAAAGAAAAAGAAGAAAAAAAAAAAAAAGAAAATTGATGAAATGATCATATTTCCATCACTGTTTTGAAAAAAAAAAAATCTAGATTCTTGAAGTACCGCCAACAGGTTGAAAAGATGTATAATGGCACTTTTTAGCATTCCGCTTGCACTTCCAAACTTTCTCAGGGTAGGAGACCTGAGGACTGAACAGAAAGAAATCCTCAGTAGAATGGAGGAACAAGTACACACACACACACACACACACACACTCTCTCTCTCTCTCTCTCTCTCTCACCTCTCTCTCTCTCTCTTTCTCTCTCTCTCTCTCTCTCTCGCAGTCACACACACACAGAGACTGATATACACACACATAAACGCCCCCTCTCTCTCTCTCTCTGTCACCACACACACACACACACACACACACACACACACACACACACACACACACACTGTGCTGTTCTGTGTTGTGGTCAGAAGTGGATGACAGTACTTTTCCTCCTTTCAAGAGATAGTCTTTGCTTTTAGTACTGATTGAGTAGATCTAGTTGCAAAGTGAAACGACTGCAGGCGGAAATCTAAACAAATCTTAAATAAATGTCAGCGAACCGCCCAGAGAACGTGGACAAACGAGTTGACAACACACAACGCGTTTCGACCTCTTAGGTCTTCCTCAGGTGAAACAAAGACGGACAAAATAAGGAAAATGCACTTAGCTTTGATCGCTTCAGATGCTTCTGAGTTCAGCGCAAGGAAGGCAGGCATTTTCGTTATTTTGTGTCTTTGTTTCACCTGAGGAAGACCTAAGAGGTCGAAACACATTGTGTGTTGTCTTGTGATTCGTTTGTCCATTGCGGTTCGCACATTTATTTAAGATTTGTATTGATTGAGTCTCAGCAGACTGTACAGAGGATGTGGTCGTTCATCTTGTTATCATGGTGACTCTCTGTAGGAAAAGAAGTGAGGAAAATGTGATAAAGAGATGGATGTTGTGTATTACACTGTTTGTTAGATTGCGTGACAACATGCACATTGTGTATCTTTGTGTGGGGCCATTGTTTATCTTTGTGTAGGGCCATTGTTTATCTTTGTGTGGGGATGTTGTTTATTTTTGTGTAGGGCCATAGTTTATCTTTGTGTAGGGATGTTGTTTATCTTTGTGTAGGGGTGTTGTTTATCTTTGTGTGGGTTCAGTGTTTATCTTTGTGTAGGGACGTTGTTTCATATTTGTGTGGTCATTGTTTTTGTGTAGGGCCGTTGTTTATCTTTGGGTATGGCCGTTGTTTATCTTTGTGTAGGGCCAGGTGAAGTGAGTGCCAGCCAGACACCTGGAGGAGGGGCACATCCATCCAGTGCTAATACCAGGTGAATTTGTCAGCTCACTGGCAAACCCCTCATTGTGTGGGTCTTTCTTTGTGCCTCAGTCATGACCATTTCTTCATAACATCACATTTTTTTTTTTTTTTACTCGTATCTCTGGATCAGTTTTTTTATTCTTTATCTTTGTTCTTACTGTTTGTTTTGTTTTGTTGTTGTTATTTTGAAATTCTCATGCTGTCTGCTTCAGCTGATTGGGTTTGGGTTTTTTTTTTCCCTTTTTAAAAAAAATTCATTCCTTCTCTTTTGTCTTTGTTTCTCCATTCATTTGATTGTACATTTTCACACTCTCGTCTTTTTATCTGCATCCTGGGTACCTGCTGCTGTGTGTTTCTCTTGTCCTATTTGTTTCATATTCTCACAACTATGACTGTGCAGAAGGATTCCCTGTTGGGTTGATGGGGGGGGGGGGGGGGGGGGGGGGGTGTTCTTTCAGAATAAATATATCGTTGTCTTCTTCAAACACAGGCCAGTAATTTGATTCTACCTTTTTCTCTTACTTGCCTGTGTCGAAACAAGAGCCTTATTCCTTCATGGTATGAAACAATGCCTGCATATCAGAATTCACCCACACACCTCCCAGTACCCCCCCCCCCCCCCCCCCCCCCCAAAAAAAAAAATATTGTGGGAGAGAAGGGAGCTAAATATGTGCCACCTAATAGCCTCCTCAAGTGGTCTCCCTGAACTAAAGGTCACTTCCAGTAGGTGAGTTTCAAATTGATTTCTGTCCTTTCCTTTGGCATGGGAATGCACCTGTACATCGCTCTCGATTTTCGCCGGTCTTATTGCAACAGTGGGGGTCCACTCTAGAATTCTTTCAAGATAACCTCTGTGTTTGAAGTTAGACTTTTTTTGCCCGGCAGCCTGCAGGTGGTATTTCCAACAGGAATGTCATGAAAGTCAGTGAAACTGATGCTTCATTCCACACACTGTCAGCATTGCATACTATTCTGTGGCTTCTCTGGCCACGGCTACAGGCAGAGGCCCTCGTTGTCTGCTGCTACCAGCACTTGGGATATGTCACTCCCGCTGCAAGTGGTGGTGTCCTCATACACTCCTAAGACCTGTATCTGCTGTACAAATTGCTCTCCGTTTCAGCCTTGCAGTGCACGTGAAAATCAAAGTACTGTGACATGGAGAAGCCTGATAATGGAGATTCACAACAAGAGACTCTGCTTGAGCCAAGCTCCAGTAATGGTCCACCAATTTTGATCAGGGAGACAGAACAAGTTAGATGTCTGCTTGTTTGTTCTGTGTGCTCTGTGTTTTCATTTCTGCTAGGCGATTTTGGCATTACAAGCAGCATTCGTTTGGAGTTATGGGCGTGTAATTATCAAATCATCGTGAGAGCATGAGTTAACCCTGCTTGTCTGTCAGTGATTGTTTACTGTTCCCTTCCTCATTGAAGATTTCCGTTCATATAACTTGACGGTAGCCGGAGAAGTTAGTGGCAAAGTGAGTTGACTGCAGGTGGAAATCTAAGCAATTTTGGAAAAGCGTTTGAAATCACTCTGCCAAACAACACAGACAAACAAATCACAAGACACAAAACACGACACATTTTGACCTCTTAGGGCTTCTTCAGGCAAGACAAACAACACTCAGTGACAGCGAAAATTCTGTTGTCCTAACTGTTGTTTATCTTGCCTGAAGAAGACCTGTTTCGTTGTCCTGCATATTGTGTTTATATCTTGCCTGAAGAAGACTTAAGAGGTTGAAATGCGTCGTGTTTTTTCTTGTGATTCGTCTGTCCATGTTGTTTGGTGGAGTGATTTCAAACACTTTTCAAGAGTAGTCTGATAGTCTAATCAGAGACAAGAACATTTCAGTGGGCTGTTAGTGTTACAGTGGCTTTCTTTTTTAAATTTCCCTTAAGAAGGCTTTTTTAAAAAAAATTATTGTTGGTTGCCATGCAGGAATAGGAAAGTGAGGTACCAGGCATGAAGAGGGGGTGGGGGATTAAGGGGGCATCATCATGAGGTACAAGGTTCAAAGTTTGTATGCGCCACACTTTGTGACCTTTTTTTTTTTTTTTTTTTTTTAAACATCATTTATGCTTTAGAGAGCTATATTTGATATGATTGAAAATAGAGACTGATGTGGTCATACAGAAAAAATTGTCTGATTCCAAGATTAAGTTTGATTCTCTCTCTCTCTCTCTCTCTCTCTCTCTCTCTCTCTCTCTCTCTCTCTCTCTCTCTCTCACACACACACACACACACACACACACACACACACACACACACACACACACATTAAGTTTGATTCTCTCTCACACACCCACACA